>JAFLJL010011091.1:55719-60719 GCA_018398815.1 Conus ventricosus
AATTTTTTGAAAATATAGCAAATTTCCATGCTCATTTAATTTAAAACCCAAATTCAAAATTCCTAGACAACCCCCCCCCCCCCCCCCCATGGTGGCCATTTTTATTCCCATATGGTTTTAAAACCGGTCCCCCCAAAGTTTTGGCTTCCTCCATGACCCCTCCCCCGCGCCCCCTTTTAAAAACATTTTTAATTTCATATCTTTTAAAAATTAAAAAATTAAAACTTATTCCTGTTATTTACCTTAATTGTCTATACCTTGCATAATTCCCAAAAAAATTAATTATACAATTATTTTACTACACCTTTTGACCCCAATAGACCCCAAACCCCTCATCCCCCACAATCAAAATACCAAAAACCTTAAATATCCCTACACACTACATGTACCACATACAAAACACAAAAATACATAAATATTTGTAAAATCTTACAACCTTTTCTTTTCTTATAAGTATATCCAACCCATCATCCTTTTAAAATAGCCTCATTCCCCTCTTTTTTTCCCATTCATTTTGGGTAAAATTTCCCCAATCATATTTTCCATTTATTCACAAATTTTCCCTCAAAACAATCCATTTCCTTTAATTCCATACCTTCAAATTATTTTGCATTAAAGGTTTCCCCCTTTTAAATTACACCCTTTTTTCCACTTTTATAAAATTATCTTCCATCAGGGCATATATGAAACAACCTTTTCCCCTTTTTTCCCAACCCTGATATACATTTGAAAAATCTTTTTGGTTTTCCCTAAAACACCCTTTTTCATAAATCTGTTCATACACCCACCCCAAAAATCAAAATTCAAACCATTCAGGTATACATATTACTTTCCATACCAGAAACCCCTTTCCCCAAGTTAAATCCATATTAAACCCAACTTTAATTATTTTTTCACCCCCACAGTTTCGTTTTTTATACATGGGTTTTTCAAGTTCATATGTTTAAAACCAAAAACTTTCCCACAAAAAAAAAATTTTCCCCCCACCCCCACATATACAATACACACACACACACACACACACACCATACATAAATACATATAAACCATATATATATAAAAAAGGTTACACAAAATATACATACACAAACATCACAAAAACACACACACATACACATGCATACAATACACACATGTACAAAACATGCACATACATACCCCAAAATAATACACACACACACACCCCAACACACACCACACGCACACAGACACAAAACCCACACACACACACACACACCCACAAAACCACACACACACAACACACACCCACACACACACACAAAACACAAAACACAACATACATACATACATACAAAAATAAAAACCCCCATACATATACATAAACTCCCAAAATACCCACAAACCCAAACACCCAAAAGAAATAAACCTACACAAAACTCATAAACCCACACAAAATATAGATCTATAAAAAGTGACATGTTTAAATTCAGCCGCCCACCCACAGAAGCAAAACCAAGCCCTTTTTTTTGTTTATAAAATTGGGGTTTTTTCCGTTTTTTAAGGGCATAAAAGGTAAAAAATGCTGGGTTCCGGTCTTTTTCCCATTTTTTTCTTTTTGTAAAAAGGTTTTCCTTAGTGAAATTTGAATCCTTTTTTCCCTTTTAAGGGTTAAAAAAAAATTTCTCCCTTAATTGTCAAAAAAAGGGTCATATCTTTAAAAAGTGAATTTCAGTTTCTTTTTCTGGAAAAAAAGGGGAAAAGTTGTAATTCCCAATCCTTGTCTGTGAATTTTTTATTTTTTTTGTGAAATTTCTTTTAAACCCCCAAAAACAAGCCCGGGTTAATGCTTTTCTAAAAAATTTCACTATTGTGATGTCGGAAGATATTTTTCAGTTTGGTGTCCCAAATTTTTAAAAAAAGAGCGGAAAGGTTTTAAAGGTTAAACTATTTCCTAATTTATCACCCAGCCTGCTTTTTACAAAAAAATCATTCTTTTTTTAAAACAAAAATTTAAATCGTTTTCCCCTCCCCACCCCTTTTTTTTAAACCCAAAATTTCTGAAACCCGGCATGTCTAAACAGCTTTTTTAATTCAAAACCCAATAATGTTTTTTTTTATTTGGGGGTTTTTTTTTTCATTTCAAATGCTTTTTTGGGGAGTCTGATTGGCCCCCCCTTTTTAAAAATTTTTTAAACCCAAATACCTAATCGCCCTTATTGTGCTGCCTTTGAAATATAGGGTTCAAACCCCAACTTTTCCATAAATTAGATTTTTTGGGGTTTTCCTTGCCCACACCCAAATATTTTTTACAGGCAAAACAAATGTATTTTTTCATAGCATTATAATATTTAAAGGGCCCCATGCTCGGCGCGTATAAAATTTAAGGGTTTTAAAACTTTGAGTGCCCAAACTTTTAAAAATAGATACCCTAAATCAAAAAATGTCCAAAACAAATTAACAAATTTTTTCATTATTTCCATAATTTTCCCTTTTTCCTCTACCCTTCAAATTCAGAAAGTAAATGTCTACTGTTGAAAAAGTTGAAAAGGGGGAAAAACCCCAAAAACCCTTTAAAAAAACTGTTCCCAAAAATTACTTGGTTTTTGTTTCCCAAATTTTTCCCCTTTTCTTACCCAAATAGCCCCCCCCCCTAAAAACCATTTTTTTTGTTTTTTGTGGGTTTTACTTTTAAAACCAAATAGAATCCGAGGCTTGTTTTTTTTGTAGTTTCTTTAATTGTTTTTTATAACCCCCCGGCGGTGTTAATGATATCAGGGCTATGTTTTCTGCAAAAAGCAAAGTGTAAATCTCTTCTGCACCTGGTAGAAATTGAAAACCAAGTCTTCCTTTTTCCTTTTACAAAATTTCCGCCACTTCTGTAATTAAAAAAAGAAAAGATCAAGGGGGGAAAAAAAACAACCTTTTTTTTACTCCTGCCCGGGATTCGAAAAAATTTTGTTTGTTCAGTTTCCCTATTTTTAAAACAAGCTTTTTCTTTTTGTATAAAAAAACCCTTTTAAAAAAGTTGGGGGCAAAATTTTTTAGATACTTATTTTTCTGTAGTATCTTTTCCCAAAATTTTTCTCTAAATTTAAAAGATCCCAAAAAGGGTTTTTGGTAATCAGAATGCTACATAAAATTTTGTTTTCCGTCGCCATAGAGGCAATTTGTTATCATAGTTTTGTTAATGTTTAAAAAAAAGGCTATTGCGAAAAATCCCCCTTCCCCTAATCCTTCTTTTTCCTTTCTAATTTTATTTTCATCCCTGCCCATTTATAAATCTTTTGTTTTATTAATTTCTGTAAAAATTTTACTTATAGTGCATAGAATTTAAAACCCCCCTATAATTTTCCTTTGGGTTTTTGGGGTTTTCACCTTTCTTATAGGGGGTACAATTAACCCGCACGGGCCATTCTAAAGGGGAAAAAAATTTCTTGGGGCAGTTTAATTTTAAAAAACTTAATTAGAAAACGGGATTATTTTTTCTGTCTAAAGGGTTTTTTTTAAAACCCGGGGGGGTTTTGTCTATTCCTTTTTGGGGTTTTTTTCCTGTTTTTTCCCCGTTTTTTTTTAATTTCGATCCCCATTTTTCCCGTTCCTTATGTCTTTTATCTAGCTCTTGTTTTCCAGAACTCATCAAATACACTTGCGTTTACTTTCAATAGCCCTTGCTTTAAATGTTTTTTGAGGGTTCAATATGCTTCCCAAAATTTTTCCTTTTCCCCTTTTTTCAGGGAAGAAATTTTTTTTTTCTTTATTTTAATGTTTTTTTTAAATTAAAACTCCAAAATTTTTGGCTAACCTTCTGATTTTTTCATAATGTATCATATACTGCTTCCTGTAAAAGTTTTTTCTTTCCTCTAATTTAATTTTTTATAAGAACTCGGGTTTTTTATTATATAATTTTTCCCTTTTTTTTCTACAATTTTAAAAAGGGTTTTTTAAATTTTAAAACTATTAAATTAAAATCCGCAAAAATGGGTTGTTTTGCTTCTTTCTTTTTTTGCCTTGCATACTTTATCAAAACCAAACCCCTTTGTAGGTTTTTTACCCCCCCCCTGAACTAGTGTTTTGCTCAAACATTCTCCCCGATTCTTTTTAAAAAATTTATTAAATTTAAACAATACTTGTAACTAAATTTTTGATCAATTTTCCTTTTCCCCCTTTTTTTTTGTTCTAGTAAAAACTTGTGCTCTTTCAGATTCCCCCTGTAATTTTAAAAAAAAAAAAAAAAGTTGACCCCCTTTTGCTTTGGCTGGGTTTCCCCTTTGATTTTTTTTTTGTAAATTTTTCTCTTATGTTTGTCTGCTGTGTATCCCTTGTACTGTGCCAGGAGCCCATTTTTTAAATTTGGGATTGGGGGGACCAATTCTTTTAACCAAATAAAAAAGCTGTCCAAAAATTTTTTATTAATTCCCATGGACAAACATAAAAAACTATAGCACTATTTTTTTTTTCCCCCTTTCCCCAAAAGAATGTGAAAGAAAACCCTCAAAGTTTTTTTTATATTTTAAAACCCTTCCGGGGGGTTTAAAATTAAAATTGCGCAAAAAATTTTGAAAAAAAACCTTTTTTTTCCCAAAACCCCTTGAGGTTTAAACCTTTGACTTACGTGGGACCCACAATTTGGGTTTTCTGTCAAAAATATCATTTTTTATCCTCGAAAATTTTAAAACCCCATTTTCCCAATACGAGCATTCAAATCTCCTCCATAATAATGAATAATTTTTTCCCTTTTTCAATTTGTGTACAAATGATTGTTCAAAAACATTTCTATGGGAAATCATAATCCTTTCCCGCAAAAAAACGACTGTCAAAAAAAAAACCCCATGTACATAAAACACCAAAAAATAAAATTTTCCAATTTTTAACGCTTTGTTTAAAAAGGGTTTTTTTTTAACTTCACCCCATAAAACATTTTCTATATTAGCATTAATCAACTGAACATAACCCCCGATAATTCCTTTTTAAAACAGCAAATTTTTCAATCCGCCGAGGGGCCTGGGCCCCTTTTTTTTTATAAATTTTTTTTTGGGTGG
>JAFLJL010011092.1:0-25549 GCA_018398815.1 Conus ventricosus
AACAAAGGTGTTGAATCATGCGGAAATGTTCGTCACCGCATTGCACGACTTTCATGAGTCACTATACGTCAACACGAGTGAAAGTTAAAGAATTTTACCACTAAAAGTGGTTTTAATATATTTACCTATCCAAGTTCCTTATCCCTACTTGCATGGAACAGTGCCATATTAGCAGAATCCTCAAAGAAAACACAACACTGGAAGAGCAGGGAATTAACTTTGCCACCATACCCAGTTAGACTGACTGAGTGTCACCCTTAGTGAGTTCACGTAATGAATCACACATAACATGGATGTTATCTGACCTTTTTCCCCAGCTAAACAGGGAAGTGGGAGAGGCGTCCTAGTATTTGGACAGGTAGATATAAGGTAAAAATCCTTATTTGGTAAAATTCTTTTTTTTTTCAAACGTACTTTCCAAACAAATGCCAGAATATCGAAAAGGATGATGGAAACACATTGATCCCACACAAGAGAATCTCTGGACAGTTCCACAAGTCTAAACTCAGCATCAGAGGCCATTTAGAGCCTATGCAATTGTTTCCCATTGCTTTCTGGAGGGGAAGGGACTAGTCCCTGCTCTCCTTCAAGAGAATGGCACAAGTTACAAGCAATAAGAATGTCTTTCTGAAGAAAAAAGAAAAAAGAATGCATGCACAAAATCAAAAAAGAGAAGACTGCTGCCCAAGGCATAGTGGGAAGAGTGGGTGCGAATAGTGCCACTCAAGAGACCTTTAACAAACATACCAGATATGATCACAAATGATAATTTGAAAAACATGCCAACCATGAATGTGCAAAGAAATACAAAATGGCGGGTGGTGATTGTGATAGATGTTAAGATCAACCAAACCAGACAGTGTCCTCGGCCTTGTCATGGTTTCTTTTCTTCTTTGTCTGTTGCAAGCAACATTGTGGTCATTCAACTCATTGCCTCAGCTGGATTTTGTGTTATTGATGATTTTTACTTTGGAAATTCAGATTATCACTTGTAGCGTCTGAGTGTTCAATAGCGTGTGTATGTATATATATGTATGGGTGGAGCCCCCTTCCCTTTGAGATAAAAATCTACTTTTGTTAAGTTGTCCATGATATACTGCTTTGTTTTCTAAAACTTGAGGCAGGGAGGAATAGTGAAGGCATGGAGGAGGGGAGGGCTGCGGAAATGAAGAGAACGAAAGTTAACTTTGCCTGTCGACTTTGATATTTTTGTCAAATAAAACTGCTCTTTCTTGTTACAATACAGATCTTGCACCCTCTCGGCAAACCCAGCAACAGAATCAGCCGCCAGTCTCTCTTTCACACTGCACTGTCACAAGCTTTCCTTTCTTTCCTGTTTTAGGTTTATTAACTGGTGCATCTTTCCGTTAGACTGCAGTGGAAGAAAGCGAAAAGTCACAAGATTCTGGGATTTGTTCACAGCATCCTGGTGTTGGCATCGCATTGTAAGAGAAACATCTGGGATACCTTCGGCTCAGATGTGAAGCTAGAGGTAAGATTGATTTCTGTCATCATAGTCTGTGTCATCATAGTTGCTAGCTGGTATTTCAGACAGAAACATTTGGCAGAAATACTTGTGAGCACTAGGATGTTCTTCAGCGTGCATGATTTTATTCATTGACTGACAAAGTTGTTTGTAAAGAAAAAATGTCATGTGATGTTTGTAACAGGTTTTAGTCAGTTCGCATGATTGTGTGTTTATGTGCATTGTAAGCGAGTGTGAGTTATTATATCTGTGGATATATGTATTTTTACATATCAGTGTTTTGTGTTATTGTACTTTTGAATCCACAATTTCTTCAGAGCTTCCACTTCTCAGTAAACACCTAACTCCATTGAAATGTGAAAAGGTGTATCTGCACACACAAATACACATACATGCCCGCATGTATGTATGCATGCATGCATGCACATAAAGACACACAAAATCAGCCAACCATACCCCGCAAAAAACAAACAAACAAGTAGAAAAAGTCATGGAGAACCACAAAATGTGGTTTTTGAATCTGTGGAGCATCGGTCAAAGTTTGATATGCTGATCACAAAATCACACGTAAACTTCTTGGCAGCAGCAGGCAGTCATTATTTTGTCCACTCAGTTGAAGGCAAAATCATGTAATGCTCTGAAGTACAGCATCTACAAGATGCTGCAGAAGTGAAAGGGACTGACAAAAGCTGTATTCAACACAATGGTCCTGATAGTGGTTGAATTAAAAGTGGACAATACACCACTCGATGCTCAGATTTGGATCGGACTGCATTATTTATTATTTTGTAAGCAAGTTATAAAATTGATGGGGGAATGGGACCAGTCGGCTGGGTCATAGAATTTCAGTAATAGTTGCTTTTCCTCGGTGGGACCCTGATTTATGATAGGTGAATGCTAATCAACAAAGTGATATCCGTAAAATTGGAAAAGCAAGTGTAAAGAACATAATGTTACAGCAGGATAGTAAAATACATGTAGAACTGTGTAGTTTGGAAATACGGAACATCGACATGGCAGTTAAACATCAACTGAAGAACAGTTGAAATAGTGGCATCTTACAAAGACAAAAAGTTAGAACAGGCTTCAAAGATACATGAAACCGCATTTTAAGAGGCGTTTTTCTTGAACTTGTGTCGGGCGCATGATGTATGTCTAAATGCGTTCCTGAGCAAGAGTGTAGATACAAAGAGCACTAGCTCAGAATCTTTGAATTCCCCATGAGGTTTTGTTTGTTTGTTAGTTGTTTTGTGTTTTTTGTAATCATCCACCAGGAAAGACCAATCACTCCCTCTGCAGACAACCTGTTCCCAGATTTTGATTGGATCATTGGTAACCATAGTGATGAGCTGACTCCATGGATTCCAGTCATTGCTGCCAGGTAAGCCAGAGAGCGCTCTGCAGTAAGAGATTACCTGTTGGGTTGTTGCTTTCCATACTTTACAAACTGAAAAGAAATTAACATTAAAACAGACAACCGCCTTTGTCTTCTTGAATGAATAAAAAGAAAAACATTGAAAGTGTCTCATTTTGTTAGAAAATTTTGATGGAGAAATATCTAATTGTATAAAAAAAGTCCTTTTATAGGGAAAAATGTTTGAGGGAAAAAAATACACAATGTATGCCAGATAGAATTTAGAAACCTTTTTCAACATTTTACTTACCGGGGGTCTATTGTAGCAATGGGGGGATCCAGACCGGGAATTCTCTCAAGGGCAGCAAGACACACCTTCCAACTAAAGCCATTGAAAGGACAAACCATCTCCAAAACAAAATCAGCCCCTGGGCCGGGTTTATTCCTCTCCCTGTGTACAGTGAAATGTGGACTTGCCAGCGGCTGGAAAGACAACCAGCCAGCGAATGAATGTAGCCGCAAGTTTTAATCGAAGGAATTCTAAAAATATCATATGAAAAATCATGAAATCAAAACCAAATGGCTTTATTAAGACTGCTGATGTCGATTAAAGAAAAGAAAGTGTGGGCATCATTCAAATACTGCCTGAACAAACGTAGCAGCGTATACGCCGGCTCGATCATTTGGCTGTACATCTCTGAACAGCTGGTCATCCCAAAAAGGGCTCACACAAACATGGCCCTCAGATAAGAAAACAGCTCAATTAAAAAAAAAAATAACCCTTTTTTGTTGTAAAAACCCAAATTTAATAAAGCATAGAGGGGGTTATTTTTGGATAAGCAGGACGATTTGGTGTCAAAAAACTAAATAGATTCTCTGCTATCAAATTTGAAATCTCTAACTTTTTAGTGCGATGTTTAACGTGGGGCTTTGGCCAAACCCAAAAAAACCTAACTTGGGCGGGGGCAAATGTTAAATTTTTTTAGTATGTTCACATTAGCTTTATTTTTGGGAGAAACTACAGTCTATTCGTTTTAAAAACCTTTTTAACTAAGTAATCTTTTTTTTTCCAAAAAAATTTGTATTATGATAGTTTTTGCTAAGGACAGTACAAGCACCTAAGAAAAACACGCATCCCTTTCACATTTTCTTTTTAGAGTTTAAATGACAAAATTTTTTTAAATCATTCTACACATTCAGCACGCTCATAAAAAATCTGTCTAAGATTTTTAGAAATAAACATGCAAACTTCAGTTCATTAAATTTGAGTTTTTTTTTTTTTCATTTTATGTAAGTTTTTTAATTTTCAATGTGGCCAAGCAGGGGATCTTGACAAAGTAACAAAAATTTTTTGTAGTCGTAAGGGGGAATATGAGCTGTCGGGAAAAAATAAAGCAGAGATTTGATGAAAAATTTTTTAAAAATTTTCAGTTTCATTTTTTTTGGACGATTTCTTTTGTCTTTTTTTTAATTTCTCTTTTCTTATCCTACGCTTTTTTGAGGAAATACAAATCTTTTTTTCAAAAACCACAAACGAACTCCGGGAGAGTGCATGAAATCTCCTATAAAAAATTCCCTTTTTTAAAGACTTTTTTCCCCAGGAACTTTTGCCTTTTATTTACCCCCCATTAATTATTGTTCTCACAAAGGGACTGAACTAAAGTAAGGGGACTTACGGGGCGGATGTACTGGGCGGGCAAGCCCCAAGATCCCTAAAAGCCCAGTTGGGTAGTTTTAGAAAAAAGAAAAAGGAAATGGGATTTAGATCAGGCCGCTTGTCCAATTCTTCCAACCTTTGTTGCAGTAGGGATCCCGTGATTTTTTTTTTTCTAGATCCAAAAAGACCGGGCCCCATCTGTCAAGGCATTTGAAGGTCGGGGCCCGTTCAGAAGTTTTTCCATTTTATGGCTTCGGGTCCTCCTACAACTGCAGTTACTTTGGCTCCCTCGCCCCACACTTCACTGTCGCTTTCAACAGTAGGGGTAAAGGGGACCAACAACCGCCCTACCTCAGCTACGGGGCTCAGGGGGGCCGGGCCCCTGGGGCTTCCGGTGGGGGAGGACACGCTGGCATCCCGTCCACCAAAAGGGGGGGTCACTGAACAAGCCTGGTGAAGCTGTTTTTAGGAGGGGAATGAGGGGAGGGGAAAAAACTAAGGGCAGGGGGAAAACGCCAAAAAAGGGGGGGGTTCAGAGCAGCAAAGGTGTAAAAAACCGCCATAAAAGAAATTTTAAAAAAAGGGAAAAAAACATTAAAAAAGGAAGGGTTGCAGAAGAAATTGCTGCCCCATTTTTCCCAAACAAGATTCAGCTTATTGCATTTTTTTTTTTATACACGAATTTTTTTGTTTTTTATTTTTTTTATTTGTCTTGAACGAAGTACAAACCGGAAAAAATTTAAGGGAATTGAAAAATTTATTTGATGACACCTTTTTTTTTTTTATAGCAAGTTGGGGGCTGTGACGGAATCAGTTTTTTTGGGTTTTTTTTTTATGTTATTTTTCATTGTTATCGCACAAAGAAGCCCAAAGTTAGGCTGCAACACCCCATCATCAATACTGAAATCTCCAGGGAAAAAAAAACAGGGCCTTTCCCTCGGTTCCCCCCCGGGACCCATTACCCGTGAGGGATCCAACTTGGAAACCTCTCAGTGGCAGGAAGACAACTCACACTGCCAACTGTTACATGTTGAAGGCAGAAATGCCCATGAAACAGGATAAATCTCATGCGGCAATAGTTTTTCCAATTTCCACACCATCAAGACGGGGACTCGCCCAAAGGTCTGTGACCGGGAAAGGAGAATCTACACAGGGAGCGTGTTGCTGTATAAAATTAAAACATCAGATAATTTATCTTCCCAATTGATCGGTCCTAAAACCCATAAGCAAACACAGACTGAATCAATAAGAAAACACATTCTATGTAAGGGGGGGGGGTAATTCAGTGGCAGTACTCAAACAGTCCTCCATGGAATTTTTTGAGGGAATGACCAGAAGGAGCACTTTAAAAAAAAAAAAAAACCCCGAGGGATCCACAAAAATTGCAAAATGGACTCAAAACAAAAAACAAAACGAGGGACGACAGTATTGCAAATGGACTACAAAACAAAAACACAACACGAGGGACGACATTTTTTTTTGCAAAATACTAGCAAAACAAAAAAACAAAGCGATGGATCGACAGTATGAAAAATGACAGCAAAAAAAAAAAAAAAAAACAGGGATCGCAGTATTCAAAAGGGAACTAGCAAAAAAAAAAAGCAAAACGAGGATCGACATATTGCAAAATGGACTAGCAAAACAAAAAAACAAAACAGGGATCGACAGTATTGCAAAAGGACAGCAAAAAAAAAACACAAAACGGGGGATCGCAGTATTGCAAAATGGACTAGCAAAACAAAAAACACAACACGTGGATCGACAATTCAAAAGGACTACAAGACAAAAAAACAACACGATGGATCAAGTTTTTCAAAATGGGACTAGCAAAACAAAAACACAACACGAGGATCGCAGTATTGCAAAATGGACTAGAAAAACAAAAACACAAAACGGGATCGACAGTTTTGCAAATGGACACAAAAAAAAAACACAAAACGATGACGAAAATTTTTGAAAAAAGGACACAAAAACAAAAAAAAAACAAAAGGGGATCGACAGTATTGCAAAAGGAAAACTACAAAAAAAAACCAACACGAGGGATCGACAGTTTTGAAAAAATGGCAGCAAAACAAAAACACAACCAGGGATCGCAGTTTTGCAAAATGGACTAGCAAAACAAAAACACAAAACGGGGGATCACAGTATTGCAAAATGGCTACAAAAAAAAACGATGGATTGACGAATTGCAAAATGACTGGGAAAAAAAAAAACAAAACTGGATCGACATATGAAAAAGGGACAGCAAAACAAAAACAAAACACGAGGACGACAGATTGAAAAATGGACTAGCAAACAAAAACACAACACGAGGATCGACAGAAATTGCAAAATGACCAGCAAAACAAAAACAAAAAACGGGGGATCGACATATTGAAAAATGACTAGCAAAACAAAGATGATCACATATTGCAAAATGGACAAAAAAAAAAACAAAACGAGGGATCGACATTTTGAAAAAGGGACACAAAAAAAAAAACCCAAAAAACAGATCGACAGTATTCAAAAGGACTACAAAACAGAAAAACAAAACATGGATCGACAGTTTTGCAAAAGGGACTACAAAACAAAAAAACAAAAACGATGGATCGACGTATTGCAAAATGGACTACAAACAAAAACAACAAAACATGGACGACATTTTGCAAAAGGGACCCAAAACAAAAACAAAACGTTTGGACACAGTATTGCAAAATGGCTAGCAAAAAAAACGATGGACGCAGTTTTCAAAATGGACTAGCAAGAAAAAAAAAACAAAACAGGGATCGACAGTATTCCCAAATGGACTAGCAAAACAGAAAACCAAAACGAGGGTCGACAGTATTCAAAATGGACTAGCAAAAAAAAAAAAAAAACGAGGATCACAGTTTTTGCAAAAGGGACCAGCAAAACATTTGCAAACCCGGGCCTTGGCCCACAAGGGGCAAGCGAAGGAACCTGGAGTACGCCTTTCATGCAGTGCCTCAAAAACCCTTCATGGGTTCGGGAAAAAAATGGAAAAACTGAGTTTGGTGGGGTGGGGTGGTGGTTAATTAAACCCACTCCACACACACACACACACACACACAAAATCCTCTCCTTCCTCTCTTAGTTTTCCCCTCTCCGAAGTCCATCCCCAAAATGCAAATTTATTCCCTTTCCACATTTCACTCCTCCCAAACATATAGGGGTTACGGGTGGTTCAGGGGGCACCTGCCAAAAAGGGATGTTTAACTTGGCAGAGGGTTGCAACTGATATATTGATTTCGAAAAATTGTAGGAAACACAAATGCTTTCCCCTCTCCGTTTTTTCATTTGTTCTTGGAACCAAAATCCTTTGAGCAAAAACTAAATGAGCAAGGTTAGCGATGATGGAAAGGTTGTGAAAGTTGTTTTGGTGGAGTGTGTAAAGAGTCCCAATTTTATAAAACATTATTTTTACCACAAACCCTTTATGATACGTTTTCGGTTTTTTTTGCGGGTTCCTAAGAGAGAAAGGGAAAGTTGTGACATTGTTGCGGTGGCCAATTGGCGTCATCGCACATATCCCAAAAAAGAAGCCACGCCGACCAAAGAACGGGACTTCATCGCAAAAGATGTGCCTTTGAACTCCCAAGAAAAATTTAAAACGAACTCCCCCCCCAATAAACCTTCAAAGAAAAACCTTGCGATTCCGCTTCCAACCCATGCTCTTTGCATCACCCCTGAAAAGAACGCATCGAAGTGTTTTTTTTGGAACGACGTGTGGGTGGAATGAGGAACAAGACGGCAGCCCCAGGTCGCTTGGACGAAAATTTTCAAGCCAAAGTAGAAAGGGAGAGTGTGGAAACTGTCAAAAGGGCAGCCGGGAGACCAAAAGATCGTGTCGTGCGCCTGTTTTGAGGCTGTCTTGCGCAAACAGGGGTGGAAGGAAGGCCACGAAGGAAGCGATGGAAAAGGAGGTAATATTTGTCCTTTTTTTTGCAAAAAGTTTCTTTTTATACAAAGGGGTCAATTGATAAAAAATTACATCTCACTTTGGCTACAAATTGGATGAAGAGATTTTTTGTTGCTTAAGATAGCAATTTTTTTTTCCCGTGCAAGATTTTTTTTTGTCAATCATTAAATTTTAATGAAGTCTGGGAATAGAAATTTATTTCTTCCATTGCAATTTTTTTTTTGGGTCAATTAGTTAAATTTTTAATGAGCTTTCTTATACCCAAACAAACTGGTATTATGTATTTTTTGGTGACTTTCGATAGACTGAAATAGAGGGAACGTACATTGAACATATCGGGCCGGGTAACGAGCCGGTAAGTCCCCCCCAATAAAACATCTTCACTTGTACGGTATCACACACCCTTGACTTCTGTTGGGGAAAAACCGAATGAAGCAGAACATCCTCCGGGATTATAACAAGTTTTTTTTTCTCCATATTTCTCTTGACCTAGGTAAAAAAGCATATTACCTGTTCAGTTGCTTACAAGCTTTTTGTGCTGCAATTGATGTGGTTCAAAATTCGGTTTTATTGCTGTCGTTTTAGCCGTTTCATCCTTTTATGCCCCCTCATGGCTTTTTCTTGCATCCCATTTCCATTGTAAAACCTTCCCCCAATTTTTTCGGATTTTTCTTTTTTCTGTTTATTGCGGAAATCCTGAATCAGTTTTAAAAAACGCTTTTTAAAATTTTTGTTTCAAAATAGGATTGCGGGTTTCATTTAAAACAAAAAATAGGGATATAAACTATTCAAATAAAATCCAAAAAGAATATAATTTTGGGCAATTATGTGTATGTAATGTCATTTTTTTTTAAACCTACATGCTCACTGAAACAAAAAGGGGGTTAAAAAGCACTCATAAAAAACCAACGCACCTTTTTCACCCACTCCACCCCTGTTTCCTGAAGCAAAAACAAAAGTTGGCCTTTTGGCAGTTTCGGCTTCCCAAATACGCCACCCCGGGTTTTCCTGTCCAGTCCCACAGGCACCATGGGAACCATCAAGCCAAAAGCTGCCAGGGGCAACCTATCTGAGAACAGGGGCGCTGCGGGTTTGTTCAGTGATCTGTTCTGAATAATACATGCGGACACCACTTACTAAGCCTCACGATGACATTTTGGGAAATTGCAGAGCCACAGATTTGGCGTCTCTTCGGAGGTGCCACCACATCATCCATGGGTGCCATGAACTTGCGGTACTAACAGGTTTGACATCACTGACCATAGGCACAACATGAAAACAATTGAAACTGAATCCCCAAGAAAGCGGAGCATGGGGGGCTGCAATTTTGGGGATTTTTTTTTCTGTATAACAATTGGTAACGGAAAAACGTTTAGCAAAGATTCCATTCTGATCTGTTCCTTCAGGGCGGGAGCTGCATTTCTTTTTTCGTAAGTATCCGGGTGTCAAACGGGCCAAGACTCAACATCGCATGCTGGACAGCAGATCTGAGCAACACTCTCAGAGACACATTTTTTTCAGGGATAAAATTTTTGAAAAAGGGGTTCCAGTCTTACCATTTAGCTCACAGCGCCCCAAACCTTGGTTAAGACTTGCCGGGGCTCCCAAAAATGCCCAGGGTAAATCCTTGAGGGGGTTGGAACCTATACCTGAAACTCCCAGCGGAAAACCTGTGACCAACCACAGCACCAAGGAGCGGTCATTTCAATTTTTTAGTAACGCCTACTACCAACCCATATTTCACTTTTTGTCATATTTTTCTTCTTCCTTATTTTTTTTTCTTTTCCTTCCTGTCCTTTGTTGTTGTTTTTATTTTTCAGGCATTTGGGTGTGCCTGATTTGAGAGTGGGGAAACTTCAAGAAGGGGAAAGGGAAAACATTGATACTTGTATAACCCCCCTGTGCAACCAACAGTAGTTTTGATGTTTTCTGCACAACGAAAAAAACACCGGGTAGAAAAACAAAAACCACCAATAAAATGTGCCATTTAAGACCGAAAGTTCATTCTTTTTTTTCATTTTAAAAATAAACGCGGTTTCAAAATTTCATGCCGGGGAAGTATTTGGATCTGCGACATGAAAATCACCTCCAAAACTCCTTGGCTTAAGGGCTGTATCAGGCAAATTTGACATAGGCGGGAAAACACCAAGCACATCAAAATTGTTAGCTCGCAATTAAAGGGGGGTTGTCTCATTGTGACAAGCCCTACTAACTTTATCGCCCCCAAAATCCCCCAAAGTCGGAGTTGGCTCCCCATGGCGGGTAATCAAAAAGGGGTCACACACTAATGTTCCATCCCCACTGATGCATTTGACCATAGTGTTCAAGTACTTGGGCGTTTGGATGATCCCTGAGTTTTTTGGGGCCAGGGTACGACAACAACAAAAACCTCCAGATATGTGTCTCAGTCGTCAAAGTTCTGATGAAGATTTTTTTCAGGGGGGAAAAAAAATTTTCAAAACAACTACTTTCGGAAAAATTTTGTATCTCGGGTGAGGAGTGTTCCAACGACAATTCGGTAGAAGTCAAAAAATGTTAAATCCTTTTAAAAAAAAAAAAAAAAAAAACGTCATTTTTTGTTTCATGCAGGCAGCGACACCAAGCTCCTCCAGAAATGCGGGTTGCAGCCACGGTGACGATCTCAAGCAAATGTGGTGGAGGCAACACCCCGAAATCCAGCAACATTTTCCAAGGCAAGAAAATCTTTTTCCCCTTTAAGATTTTTTGGGTTCTTCATAAAAGTTAAAAGGTTACAACAACATGTTTTTTTAGATAAACGGGCTGCTTTTTCCCTTTTCCGGGTAGAAAGGGTGATCTATTTTTCCCCTATCCTTTTTCAGGGGCAAATGCTGCTTTTTATCAAAAATTTTTGACCTTAAGTGTAAGAACATATTTTTTATTTTTTTCTGGAATATTACCTTTTGATTGCGTCGATAAACCTGCTTAATAAGGCCCCCCAGTTGGTAGGCAAAAACAAACCACCATTCCCCCTTTGCTTTTCCTTAAAACCCCAGTTCCAGAACACCAAAAACAATCTTTTATCATTTAAATCATTAAAACATTTTAAATAAATTTTTTGAATTTTTACCGTTTCCTGTATGTCAGCAAATTTGGGTCTGACGATTTACGTAGTCACAAATTTGGGTCGACGTTTACGTATGTCAGAAAATTTTTGGGTGTCTACGAACAAATCACAAATTTGGTGCGCTGTTTACTTTTTCCCGCAATTTTGGGCTGCCTGATTTCCCTTTATCAGAAATTTTTGGGGGGCGACTAAATTACTGTTTCGAAAATTTTTGGGGTTTGGCGCTGATTTATGAAAGTCACAAATTTTGGGTGCCCTACTGTTTTTCGAAATGTCCAAATTGGGGTCTGACTGATTTACGTATGTCAAAAAATTTTTGGTTCTGACTGATTTACTGTAGCGCAAATTTTGGTTCTGACATTTACGTAGTCACAAATTTTTGGTTCTGACGATTTCTGTATTTCAAAAATTTTTTGGTGTCTACAGTTTTACAAAAATGTCAGCAAATTTTGTGTCTTTCACGAAGGGAAAAAAAAAAGCAGCTCTTTTTAATGTAAAACATGCACTTTCAGGGGGATCACTTTGATCATGTCCTGGTTGGATGTGTTGTGTTTTTTTTGGGGGGGGGTTGGGTGGGGGGGTAAAAATTTTTGGGTGGATTTTGATGGGAAAAAGTCAAATTTTCACTTCTAAACCACTTGGAAAGGTGTCTATGATTTTGTTTTAGAGCCTTTTAAAAACCCAAAGATGATTTATTAATTTGAATTTTTTGATTTGTGTTTTACACCCTGCAAAAGCATTTTCCTTGGCATAGGGGAAATAAAAAAAAGTTGAAGTCGGGTGACCCATATTTTAAAAGAAAATAAATACAGCAGGCCTTGGGATGGGCCTGGGGACTTGTGTTTCGTTTAGTGTAATTTTTTAGGATTTTTTTGGGTAAGTAGGGTCTGTATGACCTGCGCATCTGAAAAGACAACACAAAAAACCCACACATAAACCCTATAAAATGTTTTGGTACCAGGGGGCCAACATGGGTAGTGTTTAGGAAAAAATAATCCAAAAAGGGATTAAAGATCCATTCCCCATCACTGTTCCCTTTCTCTAAAAAATTAAAGACCATACATTTTGGTTTTACCCCTTTGGGGCTG
Source organism: Conus ventricosus (assembly GCA_018398815.1). NCBI lineage: Eukaryota > Metazoa > Mollusca > Gastropoda > Neogastropoda > Conidae > Conus > Conus ventricosus. The sequence goes on from JAFLJL010011092.1 coordinate 12,587, forward strand.
CAATATTATTTAAGGTGGGGGAGGTAATGTTCTTATGCCCACCACCACAAAGGGGCCATACGGGGCCACACCGCTTTGAAGTAAACTCACGGGCATTCTTTCACAAAACCCTTTAAAATACATTTTCTAGAAACACCCCCAAAAATTTTTTGTTAAAAACTTTCCACTGTAAAAACCGAGCAAAGGGAAAAATATTAATCTTTTCAAGAATTAAAAACCGCACATCAGGGGAACATCTCTGAAAAAGTTTTCATGGAACTCAAAAAAAATGTTTTTGTCTCAAAATCAGCAAGTCCCAACACTTAAAAAACATTTTTTAAGTGATTGTTAGTTGGTGACTGAATTAGAGGGGGGTGAATAATTGGGCCAGGGGACCTTCTGTGCTGCCGAAACGACTTTGCACGGGAAGTTCACTCATTCGCCAAAACACAAAGGGGCCACAGTGAAAATGAAATGTCTTTTGGCTGCCAAACACCAAAAATTTTTTAGGAAATTTTTATTAAAGTTTTAACTGTCATGTTTCTTCTTTTTTTTTTTTATTTGTGTAAAACGGGGCTCTGGTGAACACATAGTCCACATTTATCCCCGAATTAAACATTGCATTACATGCTCCCAAAATTTAAAATTTTTAGACCCTACACAAACCTGAAACGGGGACATTTTTTTTAAAAGAAAACTCCTCCCCCCACCACCACCCCCCACCCAAAAAAAAAACGTTCTTTGTCCCTCACACACTCCCACTAAAGTGTGAACGGGTGAAAACGCCCACACACCACTTTCTGACGTAGAGTCAGCATCTGTGCTGCAAAATTGTAAAACAACATGCATGTCAATCCCCACTACGCATTATTGTCAAAACCCAACAGAGCGAAAAATATGGATTAAACTTTTTTGGTTTGGGTTCAAACTAAAAAAAGGGGCCCATTTTTGCTTTGTCAAACCCCAAAATCCGATCTTTGTCCAAATTTACCAAAAACACTGGGGAAAAAATGAGGATTATCATAAAACCAGTGGTTTGGTAGTTAACTGAAAAGGGGAAAGGGGGCGTCAATTTTTTTAAAGGTCAAGGGGAGGTTTGGAAATGAACATCTTGTGTTTTGTTTTGCCCTTCCTCATTTGCTGCGGGACTTCCCTGCTGCATTAGTTTTGACTGGGGAAAGCTACTCATCAAATAAACTAACCTTAAACTTGAAATTTCCCTTTATATTTTGTATTGGCTTTGGGAAAATATAAATGGTGAAGACAGTGTCCAGGGGAGTATGCAAGTAATTCTAATTTTTTTGTATAGTGGGAATCTCATTGTATAATAGTAAAAATCCTACTTAAACAAAAACTGATTTCAGTACTTCATTTTTTGCACCCATATGTCATACGTGCACATAAAATTGAAAAATTTCTTCTAGTACTTAATAGGGAAAATCTGGGGAAAACCCATGATTTTCTTTCTTTACAAATGCAAAATAAATTTATGAGGTAATCAAACACAGCCAATTTTGATTTTAGGCAAAAACCCAGGAATTTCTGAAGTTTTTTGCATTTAACTTTAAAGTTCTTAAACGCAAGGTGTTGCGAGGATAGACATATAAAATTTCCAAAAATTATATGTTTTTGACAAAATCATAATTTAGTGCGTCTTTAATGGAAGCAAAGTTTTTTTTGGGCGCAAAAGTACATTTTCACTCATGCTGGTCGGCCTTTTCAAAGTTAACGACAATAAAATCCATAAACAGTCTTTACTCATTGCCTGCTTTTTTTTCTTTTTCCATGTCGAGCCGCGTGCAACGAGGGACTTCCGTGAAAACCCCTGGATTCTGCCACGGGCCCAAAAGTCCGCAGGACAACCCTTTTCCCAAAAAATTTCCCCGTGCTGGGTTTCCCCGCCCCCATCCCGATGGGTGCCCCCCCACCGCGAAGCGCACATTCGCCACTGAAGCCGAGCGAGACCTCCAGATGAAGAAAAGGGGTAAAAAAGCCACAGAGAGACCTTTGATACTTGTTTTTGTGATCGTGATGCTTCCATTTTTAGATCATAACGACATACGCTTGTTTTAATTCCTACAAGGATAAAAGACATTTTTGTTCCGTATTTTTATTCCTATGGGGAAAGTTAGTTTTTTTTTCCCCTCGCATTTCCCCCTGAGTTCGGGTGGTCTGACATTTGGCTTAAGCATGACAATGCCAAGGTTTCCTAGCAGCATAGGAATGGTTAGTAAAGAAACCCCCGCAACCAGCAAATAATTCCATCAGTTTTAAGGAATTTCAAATATACAAAGTGTAGGGGTGCATCATGTCAGTATAATCTTCATCCCCATTTTGGATCACTTCTCCCCAGCCACAGAAAAAAAATCTAACGAAACAGGAGTCGATCATTTTTTAGAAAATAAAGAAAGAAAAGAGAGAAACCCTTTACCCATTCTTCAAAAAGAAAAATAATATACACAGCCAATTTCATAATTTATTTGAAAATCATACCACAATTACCCCCTTCATTTGACCGTTTTCTTGCTTCAAAACAAATGTTTTTTTAAAAACTGTTCATCCATTATTTATTTACATCGCAAGGAACTGAAACTTTTTGAAGGGAGTCATAAAATTAACTTTTTGGTTTCAGGGTTCTTAACAAAAGACAAAAAGTAAAAAATTATTTTTCCCAAACCAGAAAAAAATCTTTTAAAAAAAAAAATTTTCATTATTCACCAAAACCAGGAAACAATATAAAAGAAATTAATTTAAAAAAAAGAATGCACGAATTTTTAATGAGAAAATCACATTGATGGGAATTCAATGATGTGTTTTTATATATCAAAATAGAAAAAATTTTGTTTCATTTTTCAGAAAACGGGGGGATTAAAGGCCCAATCAAAAGGAACAAAACGCAATTTTTTTAAAAAGAAAAAAAGGGAAAGCTCAAACACAACAAACATTACACAAATGGTGGTGTAAAAGAAAGAGGGGGAGATTAATAATGGGACCACATTACCCCCGAATCAACCCGTCTCAAAAAAAATCAAAGATATTTTTCCATCAAGACATGTAAGATATTTCTTTTTGTGTTTGTACCAAATAAGTAAGGCAAATTTTCTCACAAATTTTAAAAACAGGTTTTTTTTTTTTTTTTTTTTTTTTTTTTTTTTAAAGGGACCTCCAAGTTTGAAAACAACAGGAGACAAAATACCCCCCCCCCCCCCCCCCCTTTTTTTTTTTTTTTGAGGGGTCTCTGTTTAAGGGTGTACCTTTAAATTACTCCACCCCCAAAAGAGGGGGGGGGGGGGGGGGGAGGAAAAATTTTCGAATTTTCATAAAAGAAAATTGATTAATTGCGGGAAAAAGGAGAAAAACCCAAATATCAAACACAGAACTACATGCCATTATTTTGTGTAATTTCCTTTCTTGGATTTTTTTCGTTCATTGACAAATTTTTTTTTAATTTTTAAAACAAAAAAAGCCCTGTCAACCACACTCACCACTTTTTTTGAAAGAGCTCAATGACCAAAAAATCCCCGAGAAATAAAGGGGACAACACACTCTTTTTTTTTTTTTCTTTTCTTTTTTTTTTTTTTTTTTTTTTGGTGGGGGGGGGATAAATTTCTTTAAAAATCTATACCATTATTTATCCATGCACCAAAAGGGTTGGAGGAGGGGGAGTAAGGGCGAAAATAACCCATTCCCCCGAAGTCGGATGTGGCTGCCCACTGGGGGTAATAAAAAAAAGGTCACACCAAAGTTCCATCCCTAGCTGATGCATTTGTACCCTAGTGTTCAAGGCTTCGCTTTGGATGACCCCGGGGCTTTTAGCCAAGGGGGAAACAACAAACTAACATCACAATACTCCCTGTCAGTCCAAAAAGTAAGGGTGCTTAACTGAATATCACTCACAGAAACCCCCACCCATTTCTCATGGATTTTCTTTTTTTTTGAGAGCCATTTTGTTTTTTCTATCATCAAAATGGATCTTTGCAAAATTTTGTATGTTCCAAATTTTTAACATTAAACTCTACCCACCACACTCAACCTTTTCAGAGTGTCGACGACACAAGAAAAAGGTCATATCACAAAGAAAGGGAAAAAAAAAATCCGAAAGGGTTGGTAACTTAACATTGACCTTTCGGGATAAAAAAAGCTGCTGAAAACACCAGGCCCAAATTTTTCTATGAGCGCAAGTAATATTCACACGGGGCCCCACTTTATCACTGATTAAAAAAGAAAGGGTCTCAACCACCACCATAGTTTTTCGGAAGGGGGTGGGAAAAAACTGCCCTTTTTAAGATTCATCCACTGATCAAGATTGTCTTGGTTCCCAGGAACTGGTCTTCCACAGGGGCCCCATTCCCCCCCCATTGTGGGGGAAAAGGAAAATGAATTTTTCCCCTTTTTTTCCTTTGCAGGCAATGAAGAAAAGTCGGGGAATTAATTACAACCCTTCCCCCCAAACTATACACACACAACCACGCAAAATTTAGAGGGGGCGAAAGCCACAAATAACAAAAAATTTTTTACACGAAATACAGTTTACTTAAAATTGTACAGTTTTCCCATCAAGATGAAAGTTTTATAAATAGAAACTTACAGGTATTTGCGGGGACAAAACAGTACAAAAAAATTTGTCCCAGGGGGTAAAAATTAAAAAAAAAAACTTTCTGCTAAAAATACTCCCACCACCATTTTTCGATTACTTTTTTTTTCTGTTTGTTATGTATAAAAAAATTATTCTTTTTCCATAATTACATCAAAAAATGAAACTACAAGGAAATTGGGGGGGAATGTGGGAAAATGGCCAACATAAACCAGTTTGGGAGGGGAGGAATCCATCAAAAGCTTGTTGACAGCAAGAGTGACCCCCCACCATTTAAAGCCACTGGGGTGCACTCCCCAAAAAAAGTTTTCCCATCAATCAATTCACCTTTCAATCAAGAAAGAAAAAGCATGAAAAAGGGGGTTTTTTTACCCCCCCCCCCCCCCCCCCCCCCCCCCCTACCCAGGGCAAGTAGGTTTTGCCTCATCATCAGTTCAACAAGTCAATCCCCCCGGCAACCTTGACAGGGGGAAAAAAATGGCAAAAAAATGGGTATAAACGGGGCGCCTGTAAGCACATACGGTTTTTTAAAAAGGTTTGGGTTCAATTTTTTTCATTATCATTGATTGTTCAGACGGGCACGTCCTGGGGGTTTTATTGGGACAATGATCTTGACCCCAAACTGAGAAAAGGAACTCTATTTGCATGGGAAAAACAGGGTTATCTTTCCCCTATTATTTTGTTTTGCTTTTTTTTTTTTTTTTTTTTTTTCTTTTTTTTTTTGCAAGGGTCTCTTTATGTCATTTGCAGACAAAACTTTAAAGACACTTTGTCACTATAAAGAATTTAAACAGGATTTTTCTTCTTGTAAATGTTATTTCACAAAATAAAAACACCCGCAGAACAAGAATATCACGATCAAAATTTTAAAAAAATTTTGCGGGGGACAGATCGCAAGCCATTGGGGGGTTGAACGATCAAGGGAAATGAAAAAAAATCGAAGCAATGATATTTGAGGGTGTGGGAAAAAAAATAGTATGGGAACCAAAGCAAACCAAATCGTATCAAACAACTACTACGGCATGGAAAAAAAACGGACGAACTTGCACAGTTGCAAACCAAAACACATTTTGAAATGATTTCTTTTAAAAACAATCTGTGACCTGAAAAAACAAAATCACACCTTTCAACCAAGTAAAAAACCTTTATATTTTAAATTTTTATTTACACTCGGACAAAATTTGAGCAGCGTTGGGTGCAAAAAAAAAAAATTGTTTAAAAGTAACAGCATGACAGTATAATACAAAAAAGAAAGAAGAAACAATGAAAATACATTTGTAACAGGGTCGGAGCTTGGGTAAGGCAAAAAACAACGACGTTTTCAGAAGCATTCCCCCCAATTCAACACTTCTGTGACACCTTGTTTATCATAGCGATAACAGATGGGCCGACCTGTGACCTCATTTTTATTTCCACAATCGTCATGCCTTGGGGAGTTGGTCACAAAATTTTCCCATCAAAAAGTTTATGGGGCCGATATTTTACAAACTGGGGGGTGGTCCCTCTTCAGGGGAAAACCAAATCAAACTTGCTCAATTAAGAAATTCCTTTTTTCTTGTTTTTTAAGGGGCTTTGTGGTTTTCGCATATTTTTGAAACAGAACAGGGACCACTGAAAACCACCAAACACTCTGTAGCTTTTTCTGCATCTCCCTTGGTTTGGGTCTGTCTTTTTACTGACTGATCTCTGAAGATTGCCAGGCCTTGGTTTTAGCAGGAAACTGGGTTGGGTGTGGAAAGGGAGCGGGAAAAAGCGCAGGGGGGCATGCCATTGAAGTGCCACGAAAAGGGTGCCCCCCTCCCCCCTCCCCAAAAATAAAACAAACAAAAAAAAAAAACACGGGTTTAAGTTCTCTTCTCCCTATGTCACGATTCCAATTCCCAAAAGGGCACAATTCCACTTCCCAACGCTCGCAATTTCCCTGTTTCCCAAAAATGCACAATTTCTACTTCTGAAAAGCCACATTTTTCCCCCCTTCCCCTGAGTGTATATTTTTTTTCCCTGTAAAGAGTTAAACTATTCCCCTTCCCAAAATGGCCCCAAGGGGGCTTCTTTTTGCACTTTTTCCCCTTTTCAAAAAGAGATTCAGTACACCATACCGACCATTTTGTTTGCCTCTTGCCCCCTGGGGCTTTCACCACTCCATTTTGAATTCCTGTCATTCACGCAGCTGTGTTTCACATTGGTGTTACAGTGTTTCCATAACCAGAAAAACCGAGACAGGAGGTTAAAGAATGCCAACATGTACAATTTCCTACAAAATTTTCACATCGAAAACCTTTGGCACTGGGAGGGTGCACGAGGGATCATAAAAATCTGTGTCTCCTAGAAAACTTGGTATTCAAAGCCCCAATCCCCGAACAGGGGAAAAACAAAATAATCCCAGGCTATCAAGCTAATTTAAAAATCAGAATGCGTTAATGGTTTGTTTCACCCACATATGTCTCTGACGTTAACCATTGTGTTTTAATCGCTCACTTTTTGCTGATTTAAGAGACACATTTTATAAGGTCCATAACAAGATTGCTACTCAAGACAAAAGTATGTTAACGCATATTCATGCAGACTCACACAAATACAGCACCCACACACACACCATCGCACCGTGCACACACACACAAAACACCCCCAACACACACAACCACACACACACAAAATTTTTCTGATAGAATATATCCACTGAAAAAAGGGTTCAGATATCAAACAAAAAACCTTTCCCTTTACCCAGGAAATTTTAAAAAATTTTATTTCTTTATACATCCAAAAACTTCAAGCTCACCAAAATTTTTCATTAACAAACAAACATAAAGTATCCCAAAGAAAAAGTAGCCACCTTCTCCCCAGGGGCTTGACTCCCCCTTAACAAACGCTTTTGCACCCACTCCTTTTCAACACACTCGCAAAGTACGGAATGAAGCACCGGGGGGTGGTTTCGGAAAAACCCCCTGAAGCGAAGGGGGGTGCTCCCGTCCTGCCACTGGGGCATCGGGTCTAGCTCGGGCCATGGGGGCCGTCTCCCCCTTTGGTCAAAACCACAAAAAGATCAGTTTTCACAAATATTCCAAGACAAGACAACAATAAAAAATGACTAACCCAAAAACAAAAGCCATCAATCTAAATAACACACTTTTGCTCGACCTTGAAAGCTGTACAACAATGCTAGCACAACGGGGACCTGGCTTCAGATCTATTTTGGGGAAATGTTTTTTACAAGATGGACCTGAGTCTTATGTCACTGTTTGATGCAAAAATTTACATGGGAAATAACTCCACCACTTTCTTGGATTAAAGTGCTTCTAGAAGACAAAAGTGTAGGTGACAATCATAATACGTAAAGGCCAATCAAATAGCCACACAGCAATTCCCCACCCCCAAATGCCAGATAATTATAAAATAATACCCAGAAACTTGGGGAGGAAACCCAAACTGGGGCATTCCTGCACTTGAAAGTTTCAATGCTGAGGGTCATCCCCCTCTTGACAACACAGGGGAGACAAGGAAAAACCAAAACTCCACAAAACGGGAGAAGATAAAGACTTCCAGTGACATTTTGACTAAAAATAAAGGGGTGACCCTTGAGGGAAAACAAAAAAGCTTGCTGACCCTACAAAGACGCATATACAATGATTTTTAAAAAACAACCACAATGGGCAAAGGGGACTATCGCAAGCGCAGACACGTGGTTATGGTTCCCCTGAAAAAAAAATCAATTGTAGGATTTTTTTTTTTTAGCCCCAGACACCCCGCCCAGCATTGCTGATGGCGTGGACAAGGGAGACTGAATCACACTGTCAAGGGCATCCATGTAATGGATAGTCTTTTAAAGGGGTTTCTAAAAACTGCTGAACAGCGCTGCCTTTGCCTTTACTTTGGGTTTACCCCGATATATTAATTAACGGGTGCAAAAGGGACGCCCAAACTGAGACCAGATGGGAAATTTTTAACACTGTTTTTCATACCACACTGCATTAAACACTAAATAAATAAGTCTCAAATTTTGTGATCCTTATGACCCCGCTCTCAATAGAATTTGTTTTTAATTTCATAAAACACTCCACAAATGACTTTTTACATCAGACAGGGCTTAGCTGTACGTCCTGCAGTGAAAAAAAAAACCACTAAATCCTAAAATCAAAATTTTTTCCCTTTTTAGTTTCCCAAAAACAACCACCTGACCGTCCAAAAATACTGCCCCCTGGCAGGGCACTATTTTTTGGAAAAAAAGTTAAAAAATACAAAGTGAGGAAATTTAAAAAATGGAAATCAAGACCAAAAAAAAACATTTAATGAAAATGTCGAAATCAAATATCACTGTTTTCAACAAAAAGGGGGGGGAAAAATTTTTTCCCCGGATTCCGGGGGGAAACCCTTTGTTCCCTCCTTGTAAAGCGTGGGGCTTGGGACATCTTGATTCTGTTTAAAAACCCCTCTGTTATTTTTTCCCAAAGTTCAAAATTTTAAATGGGTTGGGAAAATTCCGCAGTTAAAATGTCTTTCCTCCTTCCCGGTTTTCATCTTCCAAAAGAAAGTGAAAGAGTGTTTCCGGGGAAAAAAGTTTCCTGGACGTTCTTTGGAAAAGGGAAGTATGGGTTTAGAGTAAGTGGATGAAAAAAAAAGGATGCCCAAACATAGCCAAATTTAATGCCTGTGGCCTTTCTTTTTGCAACTTTCTTTCAAATAAATTTTACAGTTCATTCGGAAAAGTTGTTTGGTGTCACTTAAAAGCCGCCAAAAAAACTCTGGATCAGGGACAAAATAGCAAATGAGCCCCCAAAGGGGGTTAAGGAACCCTTCATTCTTGGTTTCCAATTTAAAGAAGAAAGTATTTTAAAAAGTTTATTTTTTAACTTTTTTTTGTGTTTAAAAAAAAAAATTGCTTTTTCCTTTTAAATTTTTTAAATTTATTACAAAAAAACCCCAACACAAAAAAGAAAAAAATTTTTAAAGGGGGGGGGGGGGGGGGGGGGGAGGGATGTGGACCCCCCTAGATGTTTCCCTTTTTTTTTAAGAGAGACCCCGAAAAAATAAAAAGGGGGGGAAGGAAATACCCCCCAAAAAAAAAAGAAAAAAAAAAAAAGAAAGAGAAAAAAGAAGAGTACCCTTGAGCCCATAATTTTTCTTTTTGTTTTTTCAAAAAAATTGCCTTTTTCCGAAGGGCTTTCCCCTTTGGCCAAAACTTGCAAAAACCCCCCCAAATCCTAAATAGCAAAAAACACTGTTTAAAAGGTGCCTTCGAAACACCCCAAAAAAAAAAACCGATGTACTTTGGGGGTTAAATCACACCTTTCACAAATTTGGTTTTCCACAGGTCATTTGTTTGCGGGTTTCCCCCCATGAAACCTTTGAAAAAAAATTTAATGGAATTCTCACATAAAAAACCCATTTTGCACAAACAAAAATGCCCGAATTTCTCTGCTCGGCACGCATTCAACCAGTTGACTCGTTTTTTTTTTTCATTTAAATTAAAGTACCCAGTAATGTTCAACCATTAAGTAAAAAATGTGTTTTTGAATAAAAACTTTTCAAACCTCTTTGGGTTTTTTAATGACTGGCCTAAAAAAGATCCCTTTCCTTAAAAAAAAACCCAACGTACACTGAAGGCCAAGCAGAAATGTGGTTTTTCCACCCAATTTCCAACTTTAGCACCCCCCAAAAAATGAACAAGCTTTGGTAAAAGGTGTTTCGAAATTTGGGGGAAATAGGTTAGGTAAAATAAAACTTTAAAAGACCCAAATTAAAAAATCCCTCCCCCCCCCCCTTCCCCCCCCCCTTTCCCAAACCCCCTGAAATTTTTCCCGGTTCGCCCAACCCTTTTTTTTTCCTTTTTCCCCCCCTTCTTTGTGACCTGCAAAATTTTAATCCCTTTACTGATTTTTAAAATGTTTTTTTTAACATTAATTTGTTGCTTTTCCCTTTTAAAAAATTTTCCTTTGTTTAAAATTAAAAGCGGGAAAAAAAACCCAAAAATTCTGCATTTGTCTTAATAATTTGTAATTTAACATTAAGCATTAAACCCGCTCATAAACCCGTGCAAATTTTAAAAACAAATGCTTTTAAAATCTTTGGGGGGGGAAAATTTTAAAAAAAACCAAAGCACAGCAACCTATCACCAAAAAACAAAGAAATTTAAACCAGCTGCAAATTTTCAAAACCAGAAAAAAAAACCTTTTCCCCCCCTTCCCCCCCTTTCCAATTTGAGTTTTATTTTTTATAAAGTGAAAATTTTTAACTTTAAAATGTTTTTAAAAAAAAAATTGGCCCCTTTTTTCTTAAAATTTTTACTCCTCAAACCCCATTGGGACAGGAAGATTAAAAACCCATCTAGGGGGGGGGCCGGGGGGGGGGGGGAGGGGGGGGCGTTTGGTTTGGGGGTTTTTCCCTCTTTTTCATTGGGTTTCCCACCCCCAAAAGTCCTTGAATGAGAAAAAAACCCTTTCCTTTAACCACCAAACAAACCCTTTCCCAAACAAAACCCTAAACTTTTAAAGAAGGCATTTTGGGCCGTTGGTATGGATTTACATGAACCCCTAGAAAAACCCTTCCCCCAAAAGGGGTATCTGCCTTGGCAAAAAAAGGGGAAACCCCCCCAAAAAATCCACTTGCCCAACAGGGGGGGGCCCGATACACCCAAAAAAGAAAAAAGGGGAAGAAAAATCCCCACCCAACCCAAAGAAAGTTTTTTTGTGCTGCCCTTTTTATCCCCCCTGAGAAAGATACTCCCCCCAAAATTTCATCATTTGAAATTCACCATCCATCCAAACTGTTTCTCTCCGAAAGTTGTGATATTTTAAAATTTTCAAATTTATAATTTTTTAAAAGGACCCTTTATGTCCCAAAGGGTTTGTGAAATTGGATAGAACAATGTTCTCCGTGGGAAAAAAATCCCCCTGTAGAAACCCCGGCGGAAATTGAACCCCGCAAATTGGTTTAACCCGGGAAAATCCCCCCCCGGCCCCCCAAATAACCCCGGTTTTAAATTTTTTCGTTGTTTGAAAAACCTTCCCCTTAAAAAACCCTTTTTTTTAAACTAAAATCACAAAAACAATTAAACTGATAAAATTGTTGATCATGAAACGGCCCCCCCAAATTTTGGGACCGAATAAACACCCCTTTTTGATGGGAATCCATAACAATTTAAATTTCTCCCCCAAAAAAGTGTTATTTGCCCTGAAAAAAAACAATTAATTTTTACCTCATACTTTGATTTTTCCTTTTTGTCTAAACGATTCATATGTAACCCCTTTGCACAAATAAGAGACAAAATTTAAAAAAAAATGAATTCTAATTTTTCAAGAATTTTTTTTTTTTTTATTTCAAAATTCTTAAAACGCAAAACTGATTGCGAACAAACCTCCCAATTTTTAATCCAAAACATCCTATTTTCCCAATCCATTAATTCCCAATTTTAAGATGAATTTTGTAGAAACCTTGCCCCTCCTCGGGGAAACAGGAAAAATTTGAAACCCAAGGTCAATTTTCCCAAATTGGCGAATAAGCTTAAAAGGTGCCCCGAATTTTTGAACCCCCTTTGGGGCCGGGATTTTAAAGAAAAATTTTTCCCCAGGTTTTGGTGTCCTTAAAGGGGAAGAAAAATTAAAGGGTGGGGGTGAAGGACTTTTTCCCCTTTCATCACAATGAACATTTCCTTTTTTTTAAGAAACTCACATGCCCTTCAAGTTTTTAAGGCTGTTATGGCAGTCCTAAAAAACTTTATTGGATACGGTGTGAATAAACAGGAGCATGAAAAAAGGCCCATTACCCCAAAAATGGGGTCAAACCAATTAAACCACCAAACACCAACCCACCAACACAAAACACACCTAGCACTCTCTCTTTTCCTGGGAATTTAAAATTTTGGCCAAAAAAAAAAAACCCAACAAAAACAAAAAAAAGTCAAACTAAGGGCCCGGGGGAAAAAAATTCCCCGTAGACGCCCATTCAAAGAACCCCTTTTATCCACTTTAACCCCCCAAACAAATGTCAATTTTTTGTTCCTGTTCCCAGATTCCATTAAAACCACTCAGTTTTTAAGTTGAGTCATCTGGGTTTTTTTATAAACTCGTCTGTGGCGTCACAAAACCAAGCCCATCTTTTTGGTATGCCCTTAAACCATTTATAAAATGGCAAAACTGTAAAAATTACCTTTAAAAAATAATGCGGAAACGGGGTGAATTTACTCAACTTGTGCCTGCTAAAAAACATTCCTAAGAAGAAAAATGGGACATTTTTACAATAACTGATCAAGCAACCTTCATAAAACAGAAAAGGGGCTAACCCAAAGTCACCAGTACAACCCAAAACCCCCATTTTCCTTTTCCACAAGTTAAAAAAAGCAAAAATTGGGAATTTTGTAAAAACCCTTCTCTAATTTGGTACAAAATTTTGGCCAG
>JAFLJL010011094.1:0-2500 GCA_018398815.1 Conus ventricosus
CCCCCCCCCCCCCCCCCTTTTTTTGGTTGTGTGAAAGTGATGGACTGACGAATACTGATGAGAAATGAAGAAGAGGGTCTGTGGCTCGACTTAGAGTGTCTGACTATAGCATTTGCCCACGCACTGGTCAGACCTTGAGTGCCTGCCTAACATGGTTGCTGCGATTATTATTCATTGTATGAGTGTGTGTGATGAGTGTACACGTGTGTGTGTGTGTGTGTTGTGTGTGTGTGTGTGTGTGTGTGTGTGTGTGTGTGTGTGTGTGTGTGTGTGTGTGGTGTGTGTGTTGTGTGTGTGTGTGTGTGTTTGCAAGGTCCGTGTGTGTGTGCTGTGTATGTCGGTACGTCGAGCGCATGTGTGTGTGTGTGTGTGTGTGTGTATGATGATGTGTGTGTGTATGCTTTGTGTGTGTGTGTGTGTGTGTGTGTGTGTGTGTGTGTGGTGTGTGTGTGTGTGTGTGGTGGTGTGTGGTGTACGCACGCGCTTGGTGTGGTGTGTGGTGTGTGTGTGTGTGTGTGGTGTGTGTGTGTGTGTGTGTGTGTGTGTGGTGTGTGATGTGTGTGTTAGTGTTAGTGTGTGTGTGTGTGCACGCGCCTGAGCGAGCGTGCAGATGTGCGTGTGCCCGTGGTGCGCGTGATTTGTGGGCTTCTGTGAGCATGTTCTGCTCGCACATGGAGAGAGAGAGAGAGTAGAGAAAGGAAGATGGAGAGAGAGAGAGAGAGAGAGAGAGAGGAGAGAGAGAGAGAGAGAGAGTACGATGAGAGAGAGTGAGAGAGAGAGAGAGAGAGAGAGAGAGAAGAGAGAGAGAGGAGAGAGAGAGGAGAGAGAGGAGAAGAGAGAGAGTGAGAGAGAGGGGAGAGAGAGAGAGAGAGCACATACCCACGCACGTGTTTACATACATACATATCAAACATGAAGGAATGCTTCGGCGCATATATTTTCAACGTTTGTTTTACTTCAAAATAATCACGTCATACAAAACGTAAAAAACACAAGACCTATCGTATGATTTAAACTATTGAACATAAATGTACCTGTTCATAAACTTACACGTGCTTGATAATATAACTGGTATGAAACACACACCCATTTGCCAATAGATACACTGTTACGAATGGATACTTTGTACAATCAAAGATGTGACAGTTTGACTCTCTCTCTAAAGATCCAGACAAACAAAGATAATAGCACCACAAGCAACATTATCTTCATCATCAACAATCATTGCATTATCTTAACGACACAGTCAAGAAGAAGAAGAAAAGAAGAGTAGAAGAAGAAGAAGAAAAGAAGAAGAAGAAGAAGAGAAAGGAGGAGGAGGAGGGGAGGAGGAGAAAGGAGGAGGAGGAGGAGGAGGAGGAGGAGGAGGAGGAGGAGGAGGAGGAGGAAAAGGAAGACGAGGGGGACGAATCAGTGATAAATAGACGAGAAAATAGTACTAACGACAATAATGATAATATTAACTTTGATAATAATAAAAATAATAATAACAATGATACAAGAAGAGGAAAAAAAGGCCGAAGCATCAGTAGCAAGAGCAGGAAAGAAGAAGAACACTCACAACGAAACACATATTACCACTAACACAACTTGAACACAAATTTTACTAATAAATAATTCACAACACGAAACAGACAAACAGCCCAAACAAACAAACAAAAAAAACGAACAAACCAACCAACAGACGGGACAAACCACTACACGCACCTTGCAATACACCTTGCCTGCACTGACTGTGGACCAAAGGGAAGAAACCCAGATAAATGTAAGCACATGCTGACAGATGGACGACCCACCGGCCCACGCTTTTCAATTCCCATGCAGCATTCCTACTTGCCATATCATTTTGGCCTGGCCGACTGGGTTTTTTAGATCTGTGACATCCATCCATTCCATCCATGCATCCGTGCATCCATCCATCCATGCATCCATCCATGCATCATGCATCCAGCATCCATCCATCCATCGATCCCTCCCTCCATCCATCCATCCATCCATGCATCATCCATCCATCATCCATGCATCCATCCAAACCAACCCTCCATCCAACCATCCATCCCTCCATCCATCCATCCATCCAACCATCCATCCATCCATCCATCCATCCATCCTCCTCCCACCCCCAAACCATCCATCCATCCATCCCCCCAATCATCCAACCATTCATCCATCCATCCATCCATGCAACCATGTATCCATGCATCCATGCTCCATCCATCCTCCATCCATCCATCCATCCATCCGTCCATTTCCCTCCATCCATGTTATCCATGCATCCATGCAAACCATCCATCCATCCATCCATCCATCCATCCATCCATCCATCCATCCATCTCCCACCCAACCTCAATCCATCTACCCCCACCCACCCATCAATCAATCCATCCATCCTCCACCCACCCACCCATCCATCCTCCCATCCACCCATCCATCCATCCATCCATCCTCCATCCACCCATCCATCCATCCATCCATCCTCCCATTCCACCCATCCATCCAT
>JAFLJL010011094.1:7500-14169 GCA_018398815.1 Conus ventricosus
GCATCAAGGAGTGAAAGAATCATTTATTTTCCTGGTCTGGATTTTGTGGGCCAATGTTGTGTGAAGGCCGTGACTTTATGAAGTCTTGAGTGAGTTAGTTTGCCTCTCAGTGGAAAGAGAGCTACATGTATAAAATCTGTTTATAAATTGTTTGATGTGATTTAGTAAAGTGTTTTCCCGAAGGAGAGGGGGAGAAGAAAAAACATTCGGTAGTGCGCCTTTTGGTTGATTGGAAAGATTGCGTGTGCGTATGGAGTAAATGCTGTCATGAATGCGCGTGTGCAAAAGTGACAGTGTGACGCACACGCAATCTTTCCAATCAACCAAAAGGCGCACTACCGAATGTTTTTCTTCTCCCCCTCTCCTTCAGGGAAAAACACTTTACTAAATCACATCAACAACTTATAAACAGATTTTACACATGTATCTCTCTTTACACTGAGAGATAAATTAATCTTTACACATGTATCTCTCTTTACATTGAGAGATAAAATAATCCAGTCCAGCTTCTATAAAGCCATGGCCTTCACTTTACATTAGCCCAAAAAAATCCAGACCAGGAAAATAAATGATTCTTTCACTCCTTGATGCTAATGCCTGCATCCGATTAAGTCTCGCTCCATCCTTTCATGATTCCCTGTCTCTCTCAGACATCATCTCGCCCCCTCGATTTCTCCCGTCCTGGAGATATTGACTTCCGACTTCTCTCCCTCGACTTTTCCTGTCACTGGAGAGATGATTTTCCAACTCCTCTCCCTCGTCTTCTCCTGTCCCTGGAGAGATGACGAGTTCCCGACTCCTCTCCCTGGAGTCCTTAATTCCTGGGGTTTGCCTACCGGTGTGTTCCCCACACCATGGCCATCTTCAACCACCTCACGGGTGAAAGGTGAAGGGTGAAGGGCGAAGGGTAAAAAGGGGAAGGCTGGTAATGACTGGTCAGCAGAGAGGACCAACGTCCTGACAGTTCGAGTCTCTAGGCCATCTGCTGGCTTAAAACTGATTCTTTCCTCCCTCCTCCTAGTGAGTGCATACTCAGTGTTCAAAAACACATGACCAGCACCCTTACCAGCCCTTGTTAAACTATCACTCAGTGGTCACTTTCACCCAATGACCACGTTTGTTTCTTTACTGAGACAACTCACAATTATTTGGGACGCCCGCTACACTAGTCAAGCCACATAAATATTCTTTCTTTTTAGTTGTGGCATGGGGAAATGATTCATATCACTAAACTACATGTGATGGAGCGTCACATGCCTTGATGTGAGGCTACGTCACATGACAGGCGCCTCAAGCTGGCGCAAAGATAGGGTCACGGGTGAGTGCAAAGGCCTGAAATGGGAGGAAGGGAAGGTCATGTAGTTGAACATGTGTGTGATTTCATCGGTGAAAATCCCCCCAAAGAAGGGAATAACTGGTGGGAAGTTGCTTTTTGGATCAAATTTCAGTTATAACATTAAATGCTGGCTTAAAAATTATGGTAGGCTCAGGCTTAGGCCTGCATGGATTATATAGTATTTTAGTGCAAATCCTAATTGTAGCGTGTGGCCTGTAAGGTGAAATTGTAATTTTATACGCTGACCTATAACCATAAGATTTTTATTTAGGCAAGCGAATAAACCATGAAATTATGAGGATGACTGAGTCATTTGTATCGTTGTACAGAGAGCGCCTTACCAACGAGCTGCGCATGCTCAGAGAGTGCACATTATCACTACGACCAACGAGTGAAGTTCATCATCATCATCATCATTTTTCTTGCCCATGATGGGCGTAGAGGAGAGATGAGAGACCTCTCGAAGCCAGGCACCGCCATCCGGCCCTGTCCTCTGCCTGTCGCATCAGCGTAGGGCCATCCATCCTGGTCCATTCTTTGATGTTGTCCATCCAGCATTGGCTTGTCGTCCCCTTCGTCTGCCGCCTTCCAGCGTGCCCTGGATGACTGTTTTGGGCAGTGAATTGTGGCGTATGACATGCCCGAACCACGACAGTTTCCCTCTTCTTGACTGTTGCCAAGAGGGGTTCTTGGGGCCTGCAAGTGATGTTATTTGGCTCCTCACAAGGTCGTTTGTCTTCCGGTCTTGCCAAGAGATCCCGAGCAAGCGCCTGAAGCATTTAGTTTCAAACGTCTGGATTCTCTTGGTGGTCTCTGCTGTCATGGTCCAGCTTTCGCAGCCATACAGCAGGATGGACAGCACCAGGGACTTGTACAGCTTCATCTTTGTAGGAAAGCTGATCTCCCTGCTCTTCAAGATCTTGTTTAGCTTTGCCATTGCTGCTGTTGCGATCGCTAGTCTGGTCTTGATTTCTGTTGTAAAAGCGACCGTCTTTGGTGAGAGTGGCGCCAAGGTATTTGAAAGCGCCCACTTCTTCAAGCTGTTGTCCGTTCATGTAGATTTCAGCATGGGTGTTGGTTGTGCTGTTGACCAGGACTTTGCTTTTTTTCTGTGCTCACTTCCATTCCATATGCACCTGCCCTTTCTTCCAGTCTCTTTGTCAGGTCTTGTAGTTCTTCGTTGCTGCTCCCATCAGGTCGATGTCTCTGCGAAACCTCAGATTAATTGATGATTCTTCCTCCGATGGAGACAGTGGAGTGGAAGTCATGGAGGGTTTCACGCATGATATTTTCCAGGAAGAGATTGAACAGTACGGGAGATAGCAGGCAGCCTTGACGGACTCCAACTGTGGTCTTGAAGTAGTCCCCTATCTGGTTGTTGAGGAGGACTGCGCTGCTGGCGGTGTTATACAGCGCCTGGATGGTTTGGACGAGACCCTCCTCTATGCCAAAACTTTCTGAGCACTTGCCCCAGACCTTGTGCCACACCTGTCAAACGCTTTCCTAAAGTCAATGAAGTTGTGGAACAGGTCTCTCTGATGTTGCAGATGTTTCTCCATCATATCCGGCAGGTGAAGATCGTTCTACTGTGCTTCTGCCTGCCCTGAATCCAGCTTGTTCTTCCGCCAGGTGTTCTTCCGCCTCTTTCTTCAGTCGATTCAAGATGACTCTGAGCATGATTTTACTGGTGTGGCTAATGAGACTTATTGTTCTGTAGTTCTGGCATTGGCGTAGATTTCCCTTTTTGGGCAGGGGGATGATGAGTGATTGAGTCCATTCTGTGGGCCACTGTTTTGTCTCCCAGATCTTCTGACAAATCGATGTTACTAGAGTGACCAATTCCTTCCCTCCATGTTTGAGCAGCTCTGCTGGAATATTGTCTGCTTCAGGTGATTTCCCTGCCGGAAGGCTGCCGATGGCTTCTTCCACTTCTTCTCTCATCACTGGTAGTGGTGAGGATTCCCTTGCTGGTGTTGAGTCCCCCTCAAACAGACTGTCGTCTGGCTGTATAGGGTAGTTGTAAAGTTCTTGGCAGTACTGTGTCCATCTGTTCAAAACAGCGGAGCTTTCTGTCAGCAGCTCGCCTGAGGTATCCTCGATGACTGACGATCTGTTTTGTTGCGTCTTGGTGAGGTTTTTCAGTGTGGTGAAGGCATGTTTGCTGTTTCCCTTTTCCATGCCTTTCGTATCGAGTGAAGTTACTTCATTGAAAAATGCTCATATCATGATTTAACCCGACAGCAAGTTAATCAAAAACAAAGTATAACAAAATACTCCTCAGTGCAATTTTGTTCTTCTTAAAATGACCCTGAGCGAGAATGGATTTCTTGTGAACGAAAGACAAAATTCGGACAGATGTAACGAGAGGGGAGAGAGAGAGAGTTCTTCCTCACATCGAACCCTACCATACTTTGTGTTTATGTAAAAATAAAAACTACATTTGCGCGTGCGCACACACACACGAAAGCGCGCCAGCACGGGCACAGACACACATGCATAAATGTCCCCGTTCACTGCACTTTCCGCTTGCGCGCGTGCACCACAGAGACATAGTTCGATGCAGACCGACGGACGGACAAACAGACATCTATTCACACAACATACCGTGCGCACACTCACTCACACGCACAAAAACACACAAACGAACACACACGCACATATGCACTTACATTCACAAACACACACAAAACACATACATTCTGTCTCTCTCTCTCACTCACACGTACAAAAACAAACAAACGAACGCACATATACACACACATTCACAAACACACACAAAACACATTACTTTCTCTTCTCTCTTCTCTCTCTCTTTTCTCTCTCTCTCTTCTCTCTCTCTCTTCTCTCTCTCTCACACACACACACAAATACAACACACAAACACAAACCCTCCTCCCATACACCCCCACCCTACCCCTCAACACCCCACCCCACACACCCCACCAACCCCCACCCCAAAACCACATCTCTCACCAGGAGCGAAGCTGAACACGAAGAGAGCCAGGCCCAACACAGCCATCCAGGTGTAGTCCGTGGGGCAGTAGCCGTAGGTCCACTGGATGCTCTCCGTGGGCGACGCCTGGTAGTCACGGCTGCAGCGGCCGTAGTCGGAGTACAGGTCCTTGTCGTCGTCGTAGGCTAGCAGACAGGTGGCCGCTGCCCCGTCCGGAGCGTTGTCGTCGTAGCAGTAGCCGCACTTGTCGTTGGAGGAGCAATCCTCACACACGCTGAAAAGGGGGTTTCGTTTGGGGAGGGGGGGGGGGGGGGGGGGGGGGGTTTCAGATCTGTGTGTGTGGGGGTGGGGTGGGGTGGGGGGGGGGGGTGCGCGCGTGTGGGGGTGTGTGTGTATGTGTGTGTGTTCGTGTGTGTTGTGTGTGTGTGTGTGTTGTGTGTTTGTGGTGTGTGTGTGTGTGTGTGTGTGTGTGTTTCTCTGTCTCTCTCTGTGTCTCTGTCTCTGTCTGTCTCTCGCTGTCTCTCTCTCTCTCTCTGTTTTTCTCTGTCTGTCTGTTGTCTGTCTGTCTGTCTGTCTGTCTGTCTGTCTGTCTCTCTCTCTCTCTCTCTCTCTGTCTCTCTGTTCTCTCTGTCTCTCTGTCTCTGTCTCTCTCTGTCTCCGTCTCTCCGTTCCTCTGTCTCTGTTTCTGTTTCTGTGTCTCTGTCTCCCTGTCTGTGTCTCTCTCTTGTTGGAATGGGAAGTCAAATTCTCTGTCTGTCTGTCTGACTGTCTGTCTGTCTGTCTGTCTGACTGACTGTCTCTCTGTCTGTCTGTCTGTCTGTCTGTCTGTCTGTCTGTCTGTCTATCTATCTATCTATCTGTCTATCTATCTATCTATCTATCTACCTTTCTATCTATCCATCCATCCATCCATCCATCTATCTATCTATATATCTATCTATCTATCTATCTATCAAATCTATCTATCTATCTATCTATCTATCTATCTCAAATTATAAAAGGCACCAGACCTTCATATTGTAGGATGGTGGGTCCATTCTTTTCTGTGTCTGTCTGTCCGTCTGTCTGACTGTCTGTCTGTTGCTCTGTCTGTCTGTCCGTCTGTCTGACTGTCTGTCTGTTGCCCTGTCTGTCTGTCCGTCTGTCTGCTGTCTGTGCACATTTTTCTCATCCCCCATTCTCTCTGCAACTATCACACATGTCTTTCGCATGTTAGCGTACTGCGCAGAACACACACCACACACACATCACACACACCACCCCTCACACACAACACACACACACACACACACACACACACACACACACACACGATTTATCTTGGACAACATGTAACATTCTTAGCAAAACGCCTTTCAAAAAAAATATTTCTGTTGTCTCGGATAAAACATTTCCTCGATGGCCACTCTCGAAAATCTTTTTTCTGTGCACATATTTTGTCATTAATTGATTATGCATCAACCCTTTGGGACAACTGTAGTTTAACATAATTTAAAATTAATTCATCGTCTGTACAAACGAGTATTGAAATTAGTATTGTTCAAAACGAGCTCCCTAACTGATGAAGATTACAAACAACTCCAAATATTAAACCTTCCCAAACAGACTCTTTTTCAATAAAGCCATTTGTATGCATAACGTTATTAATGGAACAGCTCTCCAAAAGATTACAGAAACATTTAGAGTCAATTGCCATAGACATAATCATGTATTGTCCATTCCTAGACCACGCAACAATTTCTACAAATCCAGTTTTGTATATTCAGGTGGAAAAATCTGTAGAATAAATTCACAAAACCCTTAAAAAATACAAAAAAAAAAAACACGTTTAAGAAAAAAATGAAAGATTATTCATGAATCCTTAACCACACATAATACTGAAAAAAAGTCCATCTTATGCAGAAAAAAAATACACTGGTAAAGATATACACTTAGTGAATGTAATCGTAGGGGCGGCAATGAGCATTGATACCTTTTACGTGAATGGAAGTGGGGTGGGTAAAGGGGGAGAGACTGGAGGAGGGGAAAGACGGTATGTTTACTTCTCTTTTGATGAATGGCATTGTACACGATTTGAATTTTTTTCTCTTTCTTTCTTTTTTTCGTAGGTGGTTTGATATAAAAAAAAAAGCAGATATGTTGCTATTCAATGTTTCCATCTCTAAATAACATTTTGACTTGACTTTGACTTTGACCACACGCCCCCACCCCCACCCCCGACCCACCACCCCCACCACCTTCACAATACCTCTCTCTCTCACCCTTCACCTCCCCCCCTTCCCCGCTACCTTCACACTCTACCCTCTCCATCCTGCTGCTTGCACCCCCCCCTTTCCCTTCTAACTCCGCCGCTCTTCTCTCGCCTGTCAGCAAACCAACG
>JAFLJL010011094.1:15169-35169 GCA_018398815.1 Conus ventricosus
AAATTCTTGTTGGGTTAAATCGTGTGTTACATTGCTGCTCGATCACAGGCAGCGAATTGGATCTCTCTCTCTCTCCTTCTCTCTCTCTCTCTTTCTCTTCTCTCTCTCCCCTTCTTTTCATCGGTTGGAACGCTCCGACCACCTCAGAAATCTACAGTGACTAAGGTCAAATCTGAGTCTTTTTTAAAATTTTCTTTTTGTGGCGAGTTGGAAGAGAAGGTTGTCTAATTCATCGAATGACGAAACAGACGTTTACATAACCACTGGTCTGAATGACCTGGAGTTGGAGATCCTCGTACCACGCTGTGTCCGCCTCCAGCCTCTCCCCTGGAGGGACCCCTTCCTGCTGGGCCTTGGTGTGGACGTGGAACGGAAGCGTCTCTTGGCGGGGTACCATACAGGCAGGCGGGTGTGGTGTTGGTCCTGTGTGGGTGTGCCACGTCCACCCCAGTTATAGCTGGTTTGGGGAGGTCATAAAAACTTTTGCCAAAGGGAGGCAGCCGTCACTGGCAAATTCCCGCCTTGGCTGTCGGGGTCATAAACGTTTTGCCAAGAGGGGCAGCCGTCATGGCAAATTCCCGCTTGGCTTAAGGCTGTGTCAGCCCAGTTGACATAGGTTTAGAACACCAAGGCTACATAAAAATGTTGTTATGCTCTGCATAGTTATGCGGGGATTGTCTTCAGTTGTGAAAAGTCCTAGTATAACATTATCAGTCTCCAAAATCCCCGAAGCGGAGTGTGGCTGCCCAGTGGCAGGGTAATCAAAAACGGTCACGCACGTAAGTTTCTCATCCTAGTGATGTTTTTATACCATAGTGTTCAACACTCGGCTCCCTCGGATGATCCGGGAAAGTCTTTTAGCCAGGTTAAAAACAAAAACAAATCAACAACTGGCTTTTTCCCGGGAGTCTGAGTTTTCCATTTGTCTCCCTGAAAAAAAAAAGGACGTGTTGACAATGAGAGATTTAGTGTTGCTTATAGCCCAGCCGACCGAAAAAGCCCTTTTGGGACTGTGTGGGGAAAGTGGCGTGCGAATTTGGAGAGGAGTCAACGAATAACCGTTCAGGCGCACGTGGGCAATTCTGCGGTAAGAGATTATTTGAAGCATAACGTTACTGAATAGTTGTGATAAGTACAGAGCAAGATAAATCTATGATTAAGGACTGTTATTTTACTGGAGTGATTGACGATATTCCAAGGGGAAGAGCGGGGATGTAAGACGTTATCAGATAATAGCGCGCTCAAGCGTATGTGTGTGTGTGTGTGTGTGTGTGTGTGGGGTGTGTGTGTGTGTGTGTGTGTGTGTGTGTTGTGTGTGTGTGTGTGTGTGTGTGTGTGTGTGTGTGTGTGTGTTGTGTGTGTTGTGTGTGTGTGTGTGTGTGTGTGGTGAGTGAGGGGAGTGAGAGAGAGAGAGAGAGAGAGGAGAGAGACAGAGACAGAGACAGAGACAGAGACAGGAGACAGACAGAGAAGCCAGC
This sequence comes from Conus ventricosus, assembly GCA_018398815.1. Classification (NCBI taxonomy): domain Eukaryota; kingdom Metazoa; phylum Mollusca; class Gastropoda; order Neogastropoda; family Conidae; genus Conus; species Conus ventricosus. Next base: position 16,648 of record JAFLJL010011094.1, read on the forward strand.
GCACTGGCCCGTAAAACTAGTTAATTCTTTTCTCAGACATACAATCAGACTCAAACCTCTTCGCCCTAAAATAAAACAAACAAACAGACAAACAAACAGAGAGACAAACAACCAAGCAAGAAACCCAACCAAGCAAACATGAATCTGTCTCTTGAACTAACTGTCAGATTTTCCATCGCGAGCGTGACACGAGAATCGCTTTTTTTCTTTTTGTACTCCCGTTCTTATAGAACAGGGAGTACTTTAGAAAGGGAGCAAAGAAATGCTGTGTGTGTGTGTGTGTGTTGGTGTGTGTGTGTGTGTGTGTGTGTGTGTGTGTGTGTCCGTGGTCAAAATGTGTTCACTCGCTCCAGACAAACTACTGGGTCGATCTTTCTGAAAATTTGTAGGTTTGTTCATTATGGGCCACGGATGATGCCCGATGTTTTAGTTTACCGCTATAGCCGTTACTAACGGCTGTAACGGCCTGTAACGGTTTTTCTTCTTTACGGAATATCTCCCGAAAGTGCTTGGCCGATCTTTGTAAAATGAGCAGGTGCGTTCATTATGGGTCACGGATGATGCCGAGTTTTGTTTACCTCGTTATAGCCGTTACTAACGGCTTGTAACGGCCCGTAACGGTTTTCTTCTTTATGGAATATCTCAGAAAGTACTTGGTCGATCTTTCTGAAAAATTTTTAGGTTGTTCATTATGGGTCACAAATAATGCCCCATGTTTTTGTTTACCGGTTTTAACCCTTTAGATAAGGTTGTTTAACGGCCTGTAACGGTTTTTCTTCTTTATAGAATATCTCAAAAAGTAACTTGGCCGACCTTTATGTAAATTAGCAGGTATGTTCATTATGGGTCAGGTGATGCCTGATGTTTTAGTTTGACCCGTTATACCCGTTACTAAGGGGTTGTACGGCCTGTAAGGTTTTTTTTTTTTATGGATATCTCAGAAAGTACTTGGCCAATCTATAAGCGGGTTTGGATGTCTTGTGACAAATCGGAGCCTCTGTCCATTTGTAAGTGATGTAATGCTGAAAATGGATTAAACAACCGTTAAAAACCGTTATTCTGCCCTTATTTCTATATTTTAGGGGGATTTAATGAAATTTGGTATAAGAAAGGTTTCACACACAAATGCAGTTCTATACTTTGGGTTCAAAATTTGGACCGTTAAAAACCGTTATTCTGGCATATTGTCCGATTTGGATGAATTTGATTTGTACACGGCTTTAGCCCAGTGAGGACTAAAATACCGGTTTCGAAAGTATATATCGGTTATATAACCGTTAAACCCGTTATTTTGCCGTTATTTTTTTTATATATTGGTGGTTTTAATGAAATTTTGTATATAGAAAGGTTATCACACAAAATGGCACTTCCATGCAATGTTTCAAATCTGACCGTTAAAAACCTTTTATTCGGACATATGCCCGATTTGGATAAAATTTTGGGTATGTACACAGGCTGTACCCCAGTGAGGACTAAAAATACCAGTTTCAAAAGTGTACATCGGTTATAAAAACCCGTTAAAACCCGTTTTTTCCCTTATTTCTTATCCACAAAGCACTGGCCGATTTATAAGCGGTTTGGAAAAACGGGGAGAAAGTTTATACTTCGCATTTTTTTTTTCTTTTTTTTTTCTTTTCTTCTTTCTTTCTTTTTTTTTTTTTCTTTTTTTTTAAACGAGTGTGGGGGGGGGGGGGGGGGGGGGGGCTTACTCACAGCTCCTGAGGTCAAGTGATCTCCTGACTGCGTTTGTCCAATCCTTATGCCTCTTACATCCCGCCTTCTGTTGACAACGGCTTGCGGCCCCCACAGAAATTTTAGAATTTTGTGCTAACCACTACATAATCCATGAAAGCGCTTTGAGGCCTACCAAAAGTTTGAGCTAGCATTTATATCAAATAACTCATCAAAAGGAAAACTCCCCCCATAATTTCTCTTAGTTGACGTCAATCTGGGCCTTTGGCTCACGCTTGACCCTATCTTTGTTCTGGCTGGAAGTCCCCAAATAGTTCCCATTCCTTTGATTTTAATTTGATGGCACCACCTGGCGTTTACTTGATGGCTATAGGAAAGAAAGTGAGGAGAATTCAACTTTCAGACACAATTAAACATTCTCAAAAAATCTAACTGCGTAGTCTATAATACCGAGCCCTTTAAACAAGGTCTTGGCGCTTAGTTTCTTGGTTGTGCACCCCTGCTATGTGTCAAATACTATCTCTCCCCTGCACTTATTTTCCTTTCAATGAAAACATAGTAGTGTCTACAGACGATAACAGCTATTTTCCTCCAAAGTACTTTTTCCCGAAGAAAATAGCGAAATCGGGGGAAATAGTTATCATTCTAAGGATCACAATAATTTTCCCTAGAGATTAAAACCCGTTTTTCTTCTTCTTTTTCTTCTTCTTCTTCTTCTTTCTTCTTCTTTTTTTCTTCTTCTTTTTCTTCTTCTTTTCTTCTTTAGGCTGTCTTGCATGCTTTCTCTCAGCATCACAGCTGTTTTCCTCTCTTAGGGATAATAACAATTATCTTTGTTTTCCCGGGGAAAGAGATCATCGTGAGGAAAACATCATTCAGGAAAAATTTGTGATTGTGTTTACTATGACAACTTATATGCACTGTTTTTATTAGTATTTAGCGAAAAAGAGGGAAAATTGTTAATATGGCGAGGGTAATAAACGTTTTTTAGGGATCGGAACTGTTTTTTTTTTCTGTATTTTTGTTCTTCTCAAAGGGTTAGTCAGTTGAATCATGATCGTGGGTTTTAATAATGAAAACACTTGTGATCCTCAAGAGAACGAAAAAAAAAAAATGTTAATATCACAACGGATCTCATGAGTAACGCTGAATGTCGTTTCACTGAAGGTTATGGTTGTTTCTCTAGGAAACACGATAATAAGCCTACGAAACACAGCTTCCGTCTCTTGCAACGCCTTCGACGGATGAGGCGTTTTCCACGTGAAGATGACCCCGACCAGAAAGCTCTGGTAGCTACTAAAGCGAGAGAACTTCACAAACAAGACTCGACCAAAAAGTTCTTGAGCCACTAAAGCAAGACACACTTCACAAAAAGACTGGACCAGAAAGTTCTTGAAGCCACTAAAGCGAGACACAACTTCACAAAAAGACTCGACCAGAAAGTTCTTGAAGCCACTAAAGCGAGACACACTTCACAAAAAAGACTGGACAGAAAGTTCTTGAAGCCACTAAACCCAGGGACACTTCACAAACTAGACTCGACCGAAAGTTTTTGGACCCACTAAAGCGAGGGAAAATTTCACAAACAAGACTGGACCAGAAAGTTCTGGGAGCCACTAAAGCGAAAAACACTTCACAAACAAGACTCGACCAGAAAGTTCTTAGAGCCACTAAGGCCAGGGGACACTTCACAAACAAATAACTCGACCAGAAAGTTCTCGGAGCCATAAAGGGAGAGGAACTTCAAAAAACAAGACTGGCCAGAAAGTTCTTGGAGCCACAAAAGCCAGAGACACTTCACAAACAAGACTGGACCAGAAAGTTCTCGGAGCCACTAAAGGGAGAGACACTTCACAAACAAGACGGGCCCAGAAAGATCTTGGAGCCACTAAACCCAGAGACACTTTACAAACAGACTCGACAGAAGTTCTTGAAGCCACTAAAGCTAGAGACATTCACAAACAAGACTGGAAACAGAAAGTTCTTGGAGCCACTAAAGCCAGAGACACTTCAAAAACAAGACTCGACCAGAAAGTTCTTGGAGCCATAAAGCGAGAAAAAACTTCACAAACAAGACTCGACCAGAAATTTCTTGAAGCCACTAAAGCCAGAGCCCATTCACAAACAAGATTCGACCAGAAAGTTCTTGAAGCACTAAAGCCAGAGATACTTCAAAAACAATACCCGACCAGAACTTCTTGAAGCCACTAAAGCCAGAGACACTTCACAAACAAGACTCGACCAAAAGTTCTTGAAGCCACTAAAGCCAGAGACACTTCACAAACAAGACTGGACCAGAAAGTTTTTGGGAGCCACTAAAGCGGGGGACACTTCGCAAACAAGACTGGACCAGAAAGTGCTTGGGCCAGTAAAGCGAGAAACATTTCACAAACAAAGGCCCAGCAGGGGAATCCCCAGTAGAGGAGGAAGGGGGTGAGTGAATGGAGAGAGGGGGAGGGTGGCAGCAGGGATGAGGGGGGGGGGGGGGTGAGGAAGGATGGTTAAGAGGATAGGAGGGAAGAAGATGCGCTATGAGGGGGGGGGGGGGGGGGGGGGGGGGGGCATGGGGGGGGGGGTTGGCAGGCGGGGAAGAGAGATGGTGGTGGTGGAGGGAAGGGGGTGGGGGTGGGGGTGGTATCAAGAGGAGATGATACGAAAGTTACGTTTGAATGGGAGGCTAGCTCTTGCGAAACGTTCCGCAGACCAATCAAGGGAGGTAAATATTCATGGAAGGTGAGATGAAGGGGTGGGTGGTGCGCGTGGGGGTAGGGGTATTGTACTATCTTTGACACCAATGATGTGTGGGTTCTGTCCCCCGACATGACAGCATGCATGTATCTGTCTGCAAGCTACGAATCTTTGTTAATCTTCGTTTTTGTCTGTTCAAGTTTGTCTTTCTATCTGTATATCCGCCTATTTCCCACCTAGTTTCGTTCACACACCACACACACCACACCACACACACACCACACACACCACACCACACACACACAAGAGAGGTGGTGGTGAGAGTGATGTGGTGGATTTAGAAAAAAACAATGAGGAGGAGAAGTAACGGACAATGACAAATGGCTTGTGTTACAGAATCCGGGGTAAAATTCGCTGCTTTTGTTTTTCATCCTACACCCTATCCTTTTTTTTTTTTAATTTTCTTTCTTGTATTTATTGTGTGAATTATTTACTGCCAAGGCATTGACGCACATGTTTTCAAATGCCAGTTTGTCGTGTTTCTAAACGGAGTGACTGAGGGCGGAAAATGAAGCCAAAAATTTGGAAGCGACGGGTTTAGTTAAACCGCCAAGGACAAGACAGACAGAGGAACAGAGTACAGGACTAGCCCAGTGCTCTTTTTGTCTGTGTTCGTGCCTTTTGTCGCCGGAACGCTGCTTTTTTCGTGGCAACAAACATAGCATCAAAAGAACAGTTAAACCCTTACGACAATTGTCTAACCCTTTTCCTTTCCCCCTCTTCTGTGCGTAGAACCATATTGATAGAACAGGGCGGGGGGCCGGAATAGCGCAGTTGGTAGAGCGCCCGGGCTCGTAATCCAACGGTTGCGGGGTTCGATCTCCGCCGGGGCCGTTTCGGTAAAGGGGAATTTTTCCCTCGGGTTAACATTGGTTCTGACTCCATTTCCCTACAGTCCTTCGATGGGGATATAAATCGAGGTTCCGTGTGTGAAAAGCACGCATAAATTCTTGCACACACGTTAAAATCCCATCACCAACTTTCGGAAGAGAAGCCAGTTTGGCCGTTGGTATGGATGACACGTTACACATAGCATGCACCTTCCCGAAGTGGAGTATGGCGCCTTAATGGCGGGATAAAAAGCGGTCATACACACAAAACTCCTCTCCCTTCGTTGAGCAGATGGGATTAATACCTGCCTGTCTGTTACAGGGAGTGTCCGCAGGAGTATCAGCCCGCAGAAGAAGAAAAGAAGATAGAAAAAGGGCACACATACATTTGAGCGCAAAAAGAGCAGCCACTATCCAGGAAAAGAGGAATCGGATTTAAACGGGGCCCATCTTGCAGGATCTCCATTCATGCAGCGTCTGTGGACCACTTTGTGCCTCAGGCATTGGTCTCCATTCCCACATGAGGACCCACATCAGCAGATGACCTGCCTGCCCCTATGATCTGTCATTCCCACATGAGGACCCACATTCAGCAGATGACCTGCCTGCCCTATTATCTGTCATTCCCCCATGAGGACCCACATGAGCAGATGACCTGCCTGCTCCCCATCCGTCGGGCACGACGAGAAAATCCAATCGATATACAAAATACTTCGTATACTTTACCAGAAGTGGTAGTAAACCTCTCTTTATTACTTTTCAATTTCTGTTATCATCATTATTACTATCATTATCATTATTACTGTCATTATTACTATCATTTTTTATATCATTATCATTTACTATCATTATTATTAACATTTTTCATTATCATCATCATTTTATTATTATCATCATCATTATTATTATCATTACTATTTTTTTATTTTATTATTATTATTTTATTATCATTATTATTATTATTATTTTTTTGCTATCATTATTAACTTTATCTCATTAAATTTAATTGAATCGCATTGTCTCCTTCCCCAACGGCCCTCGTTTTCATTCCACGTCCATCTTGTGCCAAATTTGAGAAGGTAAGTGACGGCTCGTTCTTCGTTTTCATTGTCGTGAATGTGGTTTATCTTGCCTGAAGAAGACCAAAGAGGTCGAAACGCGTCGTGTTTTGTCTTGGGAAAATTTTTGTGTCCCTTTTGTCTGGGGATCAAAATATTTCTCTGTAAAAGTTGGTTTCGTTTCTGCCGCAGTCGTTCACTTTGACATGACGTCGTTTTGTCGCCGGTCCGTTGTTTCAGAATCACTGGCTGGCGAAATAAAACAGAGGCTTTCGCATGGTGCATAGAATGAACATGTGCTAAATGTGGAGAGAGAGAGAGAGAGAGAGAGAGAGAGAGAGAGAGAGAGAGAAGAGAGGAGAGAGAGAGAGAGAGAGAGACAGACAGACAGACAGACAGACAGAGAGACAAACACTGACAATGACAGTGACAATAACCTTTGATGACAACAGCTTAGTGGCCCTTCAGTCATGGGCTCGGTACACTGCCTCATACAAATGCCGAAGAAATGGTTAAATCAATCACCGTGAATCCGGAAATAAACACAGCAAACTATTATTCCTCTGCTGTAGAGATTCATCGACTGAAAGCAAGCAAACAAACAGAATAAAACAATGGAATGTTCGCTGTCCTCAGAAAGAAACTAGAACATTGTTGAACGGAAAGTCTTACCAGTTGTCACTGAACGTCCGTCAGGGATCCACACTTGAAACAACTTATTGTTAGCCTATATTGTTACATTGTCCAACTTTGCATGATTAGCAATAAAGTTACCTAGAGATTTTATGAGTTCCTCATCGTCAAGCGTGAAATAGCGGATATGCTTTGAACATTCAAAACAGGCTCTTGAAACGCAAACGCGCCGCGCGCGCGCGCGCACGCGCGCACGCACGCACGCACGCACGCACGCACGCACGCACGCACACATGCGCCCACGCACACACACACACACACACACACACACCACACCACACACACACACACACACACACACACACACACACACACACACACACACACACACACCATGCGCCCACGCACACACATGGGCCCATGCCCACACATCATACACACACGTGTACAACCACACACACACACACACACAAAATGGTAGGTAGCACCCAAGGTCTGACCATCGGCGTTGGGCTAATGCGTAGGTCAGACAACCGCGATTCGGTAGCCCACGAAGAACATCTTCTTCAATGTCTCATCGTCTTTGGTTGAATTCTTATATCCCATCAGCTTCAGAGAACAGTAATATGCCGCTATTCTGGCTCACTTGCTCCTCCACCAAGTTTTTGTGGCGAAAGTGGGAACCTAAAAGCCCGCCTTTACCTTACTCTGACATAGTTAAGACATCAATAACCAAAAAAATAAACGATTATCTACAAACAGACAACTGTGTAGGGTTATCTGTTTTTAATACTAATTACTAAACTTGCTTGTCTTTTAAAACTAAGTTATCTTTTTGACATAAAATTCGCACACTTATTGAACTATTTACCTACAAAACGTTGTATAACAGACAGCGACACGATTCTGAAACCTTAATCGCTTAATTTACGGCTGGCGCAGACAAGGGTCCCCCCACCACCCTCCCCCCCCCCCATCGTTCACACAGCCACGCCTGCTTACAAACTGCGACCAATAAATCAAAAAAACACACCACGCGCGCGTTAACTTGCAACATAAGCCTATTGCAACAGCGAAAGTTCTAGACTGTCCACGTGACACTGCCACCTCGAGCCGCCGCGTCAGCAAACCGGTTTTCGCCCTTGTATGCCCGACTACTTCACAAAGAAGGTAGTTGTTTTGACTGTGCTTCGTGTGACCACTGTAGTTATTAGGTTGTGTTTATAAATTTAAAATGGCTAACATGTTAACTAAAGAACAAACTTCTTGCTATTCGAGCATAAGTTTTACTTTAACTGCAATGTTAAGTAAATTTTGTCGAAAAGAATTTGAAGCATAAACTTTGGAAATGAAACGACTATCTTAAAGGTTTGTTTGGTTTAAAGAAAAGAAAGAAATATTGCTGAACAAGATGTAGTCCAGTTTTTACTACGTGTTTGACTATTGATGAGATGGTTCCTTATCTAATAAATGGCGGCTGCATTATAAAGTTGGCCGAAGCAACACAATCCTCACGCGTTAGAGTGTTGGCCAGCTGGCTTGAAACAGCTCAAGTTATGTTTAAAAAAAAACAAAAACGCTACAAACATGGCGTTCAATTCTTAAGCGAGTGACATGGCTGATTCGCATGCTAGTAAATCTCATTTAACTTCTGTGTTTTTTAAAACTAACCCGAAATTATCCCAAGCTAGGCATTAGTACAAATGAACAGTGTAGCAAACGACAACGTATCATTAAACTTTATGCCCACTGATAAGCAATTCGAATGTATCTTGCAAAATAAGATAGGGCTATGCAGACCTTAGTATCATCTACCTGTATGGAGGGATTAGAGTAGATGTGGAGCCCGCACTGTCCTCCATATAAATGCTCAAAACAACAAGACGGGTGAACTAACTACTGGCGATTAGAGCCTCCAAAAACTCGCACGGCTTGAAAGCAGGTGACGTAAAACTAATTTTTAGGATACCGTTCGGACCGAACGTTTATTGCGGCCCCCAGCAGCCACAGCTTGAAAGCAATGACGCAAGATCTATTTTTATATACCGATTCGGATCGCCGAACGGTTTTGCCATCCAGCAGCCACAAACAGCATGAACGTGGGTCAAAAAATAGCGGGTTTATGCATAGCCGCGGTGGGGTTTGGACTACATTTTTCCCTGGCAGCCACAAACGCATGACGTGGCTCTAAAAATAGTCGTTATGCAAATCCGGCGGTGGGGTTTGGACTACTGACCGATATCTTCAACGTCTGCACACCTTTCAAGTCAAGTTCAAGTGTGAACAACAAAAGCCCCCTCCACTTTCCTACAAGCACTATCCTGTCTATTGTGTGTTTTTGTTTGTTGTTTGTTTGTGTTTGTTTGTGTTTGGTTGTTTGTTTGTGCTGTGTTTTGTCCTCACCCCACCCACCCCACCCCACGCATGCAGACACACCCCCACCCCACGCATGCACACACTTAAGTCACTTTTAAGTTCTTAACTTAATCACCTCAAGTCACTTCATAGTCATCCTCAAGTTCTTAATTAAGTTTCTTATTAAGTTCTTATAAGTTTTTAAATTAGTTACTTCAAATTCTTAATAAGTAACTTGATCAAGTAACTTCTTATCTAAGTTCTTACTCACAAGTTAACCTAAGATCATTAACAATCATCCTTTAAGTACAACCAAGTGTTCTTATTCAGTTATCTTATAAGTATCAAGAACAAAAACATTACAATCTATGTTTTTATCTAAATAGTAGATCGTCCCGAATATAGTACTCACACGCCTCAAATAAAACGCGTCATCGTACGAGATGTCTTGCTAACCCCTTGGCATGAGAATCGGTTAGCCATAGATCTTAATGAAGTTCTTACATCCTAAGCAACACGCACATGATACAATTCTGTCTATGGAAATGCTTTTATAGACTCCATGTCTTTATTTATTGACTCCATCATTTTAAACATTAATAATTCCGCCATGATTTATCAAAAAAATTTAAAATTTACGTTCTTAAAATATTATTGCATTTTAAATGATCAAAATGATTTTTGTATTGCGATGACACGGACGTAAATACTTTTTGTTTGGGGGAAGACAATTCAATTTAACCCAAACTGATATAAATTGGAGTGTGGCCCAGCACATCCTCACTACTTGGGCCGGGTGTTTGACCATGTGTTTATATTGTGTCACCCGTGTGAGCTACGTCCTGCATAGCACCCATCCTCCACATACTATCTTCATTTTTTTCTTTAAGCTTTTCTTTTCTATTTTATCGTTTTTCCACGTGGTTTCAACTGCTGTCAGTGACACACTGACTGTTTTGTTACTGTTTGCCATCTTGATTAGCGAGTGGTGTGGCACCGCTTACGAACTTTGAGTCGGAGAGATCTCTATCTCTGCCAGCTGGAGCCTTCCTGTTTGGACCACTTCGCGTGGGTTGCGTGGAAAGTCTTTCACCCTTCGGTGGGGAAGGAAAGAGTTCCACTTGCCACCTCAGGGATCCTATCCCGTACCACTGGAGGAAGCACTCTTAGGTCATCCCTGACCTGAGTCCACTTCAATGGGGACCGTCACGGTTTTTGCGGCTGCCCATCCCTTCATCGGATTGGGGACGGACCGTTCTCTTACTCGCCCACCCGCCCATTTTTGGTAACTAAATGGTCTACTCTTAGACAGTGTCCTTGGTTATTTTGTTCTGACCTCTCAGTGATTGCTGTTTTTCCTTACTGGCCATAAAATGCTGTTGGCTGGACATACTTTTTTGTGTAACAAGCTCCAAAGAGGGCGTGCCTGTTTGGAAGTGGTATACGAGATATGCATTATGTGGTGGAATTGTAGGAACGCATTTTCTTTAATTGCGTTTTCGGATCCATAAGTGCTAGGTAATTCGTGCTCTTTAGGACTAAGCTGAAAGTCTCTAGCCACTACCATTTTATGTCAATAGAAGCTGGTATTTGTTGTTTCCTTAGTATGCAGTCGGTCAATGCTTGTATTGATTAATATGGATTTGGGCCGGAAGGATATCCGTAAGTGTTAGTTTTGTTTCCTTGTTGTTTCGTAGTTACGAGTACCGGGGATCGTGGAATGCATAGCTTCGAACGGCTCACACTTAGAACCACGAGTGTGGAATTCCGGCCGGTAACGCCCCTCGCATGTGTTCCCGTTCTTGTGTCCTTTCCTATATGTTGTGTGCCAGGAACTATGGATGATTTTTAGTTGTTTATTTATTGAAATTTTGACTACTGGAATTTATCCTTAGTACGGAAGCCATGATACAGTTTAAAAGCAAGGAAAAGTGAAAGAAATTATTATCGTTTCTTTACCCTTTTAAAGTGACAGTGACAAAGTATGACCTTTTTACGGCACTGAGACCTTCACCCTGACGCACTGGCCGAACCCACTGTTGCCACACACAGACAAAGACGATAAAGAAGATGACTCACATCCCTGGAGACTGATCTCCGCCAGGCGGGAAAAAATTGTCCATTTGTTTCATCCAGGCAGCTCCGGTCTGGACTGGGCTGAAAAGGACCGCATCCCGGGACCCTGGGGAGAGCCATCCGGTATCCATGCACCAGTCCCTGCACTGAGGACTGTTGAATTTGTGCCTCACCCATCACTGGACACCTTCACCTCTACTGGAAGACCATCCCACTGCCTGCACTGAGGATTGTTGAAGGGGAGGGCCTCACCCCTTCTCTGAGACATCATCGCCTCGACTAAAGACCAGCCCACTGCGGGCCTCGCCCTTCTGAGGATCCCACCTCCGCACGGAGAACCTCCGTCGGCGACAGGAAAAAATTAAGTCTTTAGTCCTGTGTGGTGGGGTGGTTAGCGTGTGGTGTGTGGGCCTAAGCAGGGCACGATTCGTTTTTTTTTTCTTATTGTTTTGGTTTAAAACCCTGACTAGGTCCTTGTTTGATGTATTAATGTTTCTAGTACTGTCCTTTCTTCTGTAATGTTGATGTCTTTGTACGTTTAGTGGGTTAGGTTGGACGTTAGCGGATCCCAGAAATTGCGTGGTTTGTGGTCTATTTATTTTCTTTGTCCCCTAGTCAGTTGTTTCCTGAAAGTGCTTGTTCCTTTCTATGCCCCATAGTTTTTTTTTCTTCTTTCTTTTCCTCTCTCGCTGTTTTTCCTCTTCTTTGTTATGACCCATACCCCGATCTGGAGTGCTAGTGTGATTGAATGGTTGTAACGTGAAGAAAAAATATTGTGGAATTTTCTTTCTCTTTGTCTGGTGGTGTGAGGGATTGAGTGTTCGCTCCGTTTCTGGCCACTGCACATAACCTGTATAAGAACCCCCCCTGTCAGGTGTAAACTCGACGTGACAATAAGGTGGAAGATGCGGGGAACAGGAATGTGTATGTGGTAAGTTAAAAAAGCGCACTCTGAACTCACTACCGCCCCGACCCTTGAGTGATCAGTCTATCTCTCTTACGTGTATTTGAAGGTGGTTGGTTGGTGGTTTCTAGAGTAAGTAGGTAACCCATTGGAGCGGACGGTTTTGGGTGCTGTCGGCAGTAGAAGTTCTGTGCTCCGTGTCGACCTTCGCGCTTCCGCGTTCCGCGTTCGTCTACGTTTTGTTTCGTTGTCTAGTACCGCCGCTATTGTTTCTAGAATTCCGTTCTCCTATCTCATTACCTTGTTAGAATAGTAATTGGGTGGAAAAGAAGGGGTTTGAACTCTATATTAATAGGTTTTGCTTGTGTCAGAGTCATCGAATATCATGCTTGTACTGATTAATTTTGGTCTGCATTTGGCCTGTACCCAAGACGCCGACTTTGTTATAAGGTAAGTGTAGCAGCTTCAAGCAATTTGGTGCTTTTGTTTACAAGGCAAACTTTGACACTTCGTTCCGAATACCGTGTTTGCGCGAAACCTCGTGTCTTGTGTAAGTTTACCTACTTATTTACAAAAAAAAAAGGAAAGACTAGTTTGGTGTGTTTATTTTGTTATTACAACATAAGTATAGGATCTGTGTTGTTTAATTAAAGGGGGATAGCCTAAGTTCTTCTGTCTAGCGCACTTACAAGCAGATTATTTGCTTTCTAAACAATCTGCTGATGTTAGGGCCTTTCTATTGCTTCAAACACTAATTTGTGTGACTGTGGTGATTATGGAATATAAAATTTCTATCAGTCGTGTGTTAGAATGGAGTGTAACGACAGTGGATACACATAGGTGTCTTTCCTAAAGAGCCACTTGTGCTTTTTCTGGGTGCCCTCCCCCTTTTCTTCCGTCCCCCATTTAGAGACAGAGCAGGATTTAAGCACGTGATTCCCGTCTTGGACAAGAATCTGTTACGCGGAATTTCGACGCGCTCATCGGCGAGTCAGTTCTGACCTGTGCGTACGGGTCGTGTAAGTTCTATTAGACCTTGTCCCTGCCTAAATGCGTGTTTGTTGATGTCTTGTTGCTTTTCTCTTTGTAAGTTGGTTGCTGGTTGGAGTAAACGCGTTGAGTTTATAAAATTTCCAGTTGTATAGGTTTGTGATATCTTTGGCCATTTTGCTGGGTAAACGTCTGTGAAGGTTTATTTTTGAGAGATTCACATTGATCTGGACATGAGTTTTTACCCAGTGTGGTAATTTTGTTTGGGTTCATGCACGCCGGTGCACAAGGCATCGATGTTACACATTGATGAGTATTGTGCTTTGTTGAATTTATTATTCCCACATTGTTAAGATTGATTCAAGTTTTGGATAGTGCTTTCCATACAGGAAAACTGTTGAGCTTGACCACGTTTATCTGGTCAGCGGTTTTCTTGAAGATTGTTTGTTCTCAAGCGCTTTGAAGTGTTTAAAAAACATAACAGGGTATTTCTTCGTTGGAATTTCAGGGAAATAACTCCAGCACTAAGCTAGTTAATGAATGAGATACTCTGTGTTCCTATGGTGAGAAGAGGATAGTTGCAGTTACCAATTAGCTTATCCAGGTTAATCGATTCAGTTCGTTTGGCTAAGCTAGTGTGCAGTACTCTAACTGCAATCTGTTTGTGAACGCATTCTTTCTCTTCCGAAGTTTGACGGTATTGTGATAGACTACACTAAGTCATAAAGTCATGACATTGTTGACTTTTGTGCCCCCAAACTACTCTCTTGTCTTGTGAGACATCCTTAGACTGTAACCTGCGGTTGAGAGATTTGTTGGTTGTGACTACACTTAGTCCAAGTCGCACGTAAGGTCTCAGTCACTTCTCCTTCCTGTGTTGGAAAATTGGTAAGGTAATGACTCCCATAGTCAAAGTTAAATTGTGGAAACTTCACTCCGTATTCCTCTCGTGGGCATACACTACGATTTAAGCGATTGAGTTGCTGAACGTAGTAGAGCTTATACAGTTTCGGTTCTATTCTTGTACTTTAACTTTTGTGGTTCCATTTTGAAGAAACTTGGACTTTGGAGGAAATAGTGTGGAGGACCATTCTTGTTCGTTTGATAAAAGCACTTCCTCGTGTGGTTGGATAGGTTGTCCATGCGAGTTTGATTTCCGTCCAAACCTTCGAGTCATTTCTAAATCAGTATTATTCAGTGATGTTGACATCTCGGTGAAGGAGGGTTAACTCATCGTGTTGGTGGTTACCCTATGAACTCACAGATTTAAGAAGTGGATTTTCCTTTGAAATTTTAGTGGATAGTTCTCCTTCAACCCCATTGCTAATCACAGAAACATGATTTATATCCATTTAGTATTCGTCCTGAAATATTGGGCTTGTGGTGGACTCAGACACATGTGATCAGTCGAATTAGTCGACCGTGGTACTAAGTCAAGTGATACGCACGTCGGAACCTTCGTGTGATTTCGTACGTCAGGTTCTTCGTGGTTTTTGCAAATTCTGTGTATCACTTAGTGATTCGGTGACTTTCGTGTCTAGTGAGTTATACTTCAGTTATGAACACGTAGACGACGAGCGCCGGATCACACGTTCTCAGACTCGCGGAGCAGGAATTCTGCCAGGTATGGGTAGCCCCATGACTCAAGGCGACGACTGGCCCAACCTACCCAAGGTCCGTGTATTCTTCTGGTGGGATTCGTCCACAGTCACCGCAGTGTCCACAATACAAGGGATGACCCCTCCTGGGTCACTCACTCCAGGCGACCTCTGCCCCCACTCCTTCTCGGGACTTCGCCCTCCGCCGTCACTTCGGGATTGACTTCCCGCTTTCGCCTCGCCTATGCCTCATCCTCCTGGACCATCGCCCAAGGACCTCTATGTTGCATGAGGATTGAGAGGAGTAGAGAGAGGCGAATGAAAGAGGAAAAGGAAGAGAGAGAGGCCAGGGAGAAGAGGGAAAGGGAATAAATAGAGGCAGAGAGAGAACAGAGCGGAGGAGAAGAACTTGGAAAGGGAAGAGAAGAGAAGCGAGGGTAAAGAGAGAGAAGGAGGAGAGAGAAGCCAAAGAAGAGAGACGGTGGAAAATGGCAAGGAGGAAAAGAGGCCTGGAGAGGGCGAAGAGAGAGCGAAAGAGAGAAGGGAATGAAGAGAAAGGAGAGAGAGAAGAATGGAACGGCGATGGAAAGAGAGATGGAGAAAGGAACTGAGCGAGAGTCAAGAGAACAGAGAGAACGGTTAGAAAGGAGGCTCAGAACAGAAAGAGTTGGCCTTGAGCTCCGTTTGGTGGAGAAAAGAAAACTTTATCCGGGCCGAACTGTCAACATTGATTGAACTCCGAGCACATCTGTGGTTGCTTCCGAGCATGGTTCTGACACAATCGAGAAATAGCGGATTTTTTCACCCAGGCATGTTATCCGGTGCTCGTCCTCCGCCCAACTACAATATGCCAGGTACAGTGCTAGCGATAACATAGACCACCTACAATGAGCACTTTGAGGCGTTGCCGCGGCGTACCAGCAAACGACCAGATAAAGAGCCCTTTAAACTCATCAGTACCTGAAGGGAAGCCTAAGGCGGCGTTTGTCGATATTCCACCCCTGACTTCCTATACCGAGTTGAAAACCAGCGGCTCTTCGCCGAGACTGCACATGACTGCTGATCCTTACAGAAAGCAAGTTTTCGCACAATGAGGAAACCTTCAGAGGAACATTTCACCAGTTCGAGAACGCCTCGCGGCGCACCATGGAATCCGGATAGAAGCTCAGAAATGGATTTGAAGGATTGTTCCTCTTGAGCAACTCATGAGTTTCCGGTATCTCAGGAACTGCAGTTCAAGTTGGGAGAGGAGAAACCAAGGACATTCGCCAGGGCAATCGAGTGGCAGAAGCATCGCAGATGCGCGTCGTCACCTACGCAGCCTACTCCAGGGGACAAGTAGGAAACCCGTCGATCGGGAAGTCACATTACTTCAAACCGTCGTCTACCCCCCAAAAGCGATGTCCCCAGCAATCCAAGGAACGTCGGACCCAAGCTCAAGCGTTGTTGCTTCTCTGTGGGGAAAGGACATATCGTTCGGACTGACCAAGGATAAAGGATAAATAAAAAATCCGATATCTCGCACGTTAGGGTGCAATATGGAAGAGTAAGTCAGCGACACCCATCATATCCCATCTTCCCCAATCGTGGAGTGGGCAAGAAAGTGAAAGCTATAGGGACACAGGAGCCACCGCGACTTCAATGACAAGCAAGTTAGTCCTTGTGATGCCCTCGGCGAGGGGAAGAATGCCAGGTCAGAAACGAGTCATCCTTCAGTCAGGCAAAGCGATCTACACATCTGGTAGATGTCTCTACGCCATACTTTGAAGGAAGTGTGGGCAGTCGCCCTGATCAGCGTCCTGCGTACTCCCTACTCCCTACAGTTGCAAATTCATGTGGCTTTGAGGACGGTACAACGTCGGGAGATATCATCAGAGTTGCCAGCAGAGGAATATTGTGGCAGCCCCAACCACGGCGTTCCCCGAGCCAGAGAGAGAAAGAGGCCCAGAAACACCCCTCCTAGAAGCCCTGACTCAGCATGCACAATGACCAAGATCCTCAACAGTAGCGCAGAGAGCAGCAAGGGAGCCATCCCTCCACAACACACACAGTCGCGGTCCCAGCTAACTATGTTTACACCGAACAACCTCCGAAGGCCGGAACAACCAGGAATGCCTGTGGCGTTGTTGCATCAAACAGGTTCTGCATCCTTGAGTAGAAAGCCATTGTTAAGACAGCGAAGGAGCAGACCCAAAGTGAGTCAAACATGCGCTAAGTGAGGGCAAAAGAGAGGGAGTCGAACACCAACCAGGACCGCTTCAAACACATGACTCGTAAAAAACACCATCTCTGTGACAAAGGTGACCTGGATTGTATGCATACAGCAGAGAACGCAAAACAAGTGAAAATGGAACCCTTCTCTATGCAAAGGCATGAACCCATTTTGCTGAGAAAGTCCTTCGGCTGTTCAGGACTACCGGGACGCTCAGTTCACAGCTATCCACCTAGTCACAGATCATAAGAAAGTGCTGACAGATTTGGTTCCACACTGACTGGAATCCATGCCAGGCCCTGGAATTCTGCGCGCCTGTGCTTCCATACCCTGATACGTCCTCGACCCAGGCGGTAGGGTCCTGGCGGAATCTCAAGCTGTCAGATGAAGCCAGTCGACGCAGTGCTCAGGACACGGTGGCGTAATGCTGTCCAGCAGTCCCGAACAACAACACAGGTCGTCGTCTTTGCTCATCACCCTCGGTGCCACCACCATGTCTACCCAAGCTCCCATGCCCCAGTTAGGCAAAGTGTGCCCAGAAGGCACTGATGAATGACCTAGATGACTAGAAAATGATGATGATGATGGCTGAATACCTCAGCCGGATGGAGTGCTGATAAGGTTCAGGAATGAAGGTCTACATTGCAAAGTAAGTGTTACAGACATAATGAGGCTGAGAAAGGCTTGCCTCATTGGCACAAGCCTCTTTGGTTGGGGGTAGTCAAGACGTAAATACTTTTGGTTTGGAAGACAATTCATTTCTCCAAACCTGATAGCAAGTGGAATGAGTGCCACGACATCCTCACTACATTGGCCGGGGTTGTCACCAAGTTATTTGTGTCATCCCGTGTGAGCTACGTCCGTGCTTTTTCTCGACATCCTCCAAACTTATCTTCATTGTTCTTTAAGGCTTTTCTATTTCTATTTAATCGTTTTCCCACGTGGTTCATCAGCTGTCCAGGGTGCCACATCTGAGCTGTTTGTTACTGGTGCCATCTTGTTTAGGCGAGGTGTGTGGGGCTCTCGCATACGAACTTTGGAGTCGGAGAGATCTCTATCTCAGCCACTGGAGCCTTCTGTTTGATCCACTTCGACGTGGTTCAGCGTGTAAAAGTCATTCACACCCTTCGGATGGGAAGGAAAGAGATTCCACATGCCACCTCTGGGATCCCTATCCCGACCAATCTGGAAGGGAAGCAACCTTAGGTCCTCCCTGACCTGGAGTCCACTTCATAGGGACCGTCAACGGTTTCGGCTCCATCCTTCATCGGATTGGGGAGCGTACCGTTCTCTACTCGCCCCCCGCCAATTTTGGTAACAATATGGTCATTCTTAGACCGTGACTAGGTTATTTTGTTTTCTGACCTCTCAGTTATTGCGCGGTTTTTCTCTCTTGCCTTACAAGCTGTTGGCTGGACAATACTTT
>JAFLJL010011105.1:0-18472 GCA_018398815.1 Conus ventricosus
GGACCGCTCTCACTGCCTGCTTTGTTCGAGGTGTCGCTTTGAGCGTCCTTCAAGAGCCGACCCGGTTCGGAGCCCCTAGTGCGACAGGGTGCTCCCAGTAGACTTGACAGAGGCAGGGGTGTGGAGGCACTCCAAATGGTGTGGGAAGGGATGGATGCTGGAAATGTTTATTTATAATTGTGTATATGTTATATGTGATGAGATGTTGTGGTTGTGATTGTGTACGTCGTATGGTGAAATGCTTGATTGTGATTGTGCATGTTATGTGTGTTGGAATGTTTGATTGTGATAGTGCATGGTGCGTGTGTTGAAATATTTATTTGCGATTGTGTGTGTTGTGAATAAATGGGGTGTTGTATCGTAATCTTTATTGTGTGGTCTCTTGCGGGGCGTGTGAGGTCAGTACACTCCTTCACTCCCACCTAGACCGATCCTGTCAGGGCAGACCTCCAGGGGTCGGTCGTGACAGCCTGTCTGTGTCTGTGTTCTGTAATCTGTCTGTCTGTATCTGTGTCCTGTAATCTGTCTGTCTGTATCTGTGTCCTGTACTCTGTCTGTATCTGTGTCCTGTAATCTGTCTGTCTGTATCTGTGTCCTGTAATATGTCTGTCTGTATCTGTGTCCTGTAATCTGTCTGTCTGTATCTGTGTTCTGTAATCTGTTTGTCTGTATCTGTGTCCTGTAATCTGTCTGTCTGTATCTGTGTTCTGTAATCTGTCTGTCTGTATCTGTGTCATGTAATCTGTTTGTCTGTATCTGTGGCGGTAACTAACCCCTTTTCTTTCTCAATTATGTGTCACTGTAAACAAAGACAAAACCAAAGGAAAAAAAACTAAAACAACATGGATGTATCAGGACCTCTGCAATATCAATGTTGTGTAATAGGCAAAGAAACCACTAAATTAAAACATGTCGCTTCAAGCCCTGCCCACCACAAAAGCCACATCAGGCTGAAACACCATATGAAACAAAGTGACAGAATTCAAATGCAAAGTTAAAATTCAGCACCATTTATTTCTTGTCATCAAATGACCTGCGAAAAAGAGTGTAATATTCAAGTTCTAAAACATTGATTTCTATCAAAAAAATCGACTCCGGGGAACAACTGGAACAAGGTCTTCAATGTGCTTGCTGTTAAGCGTTTAAGTCTGACATCATAATACTCCCACATTCAATTAGAATTGTATTTGCTGAGACATTCATCATAAGGGTTGCAACGTGACCTCATTCACTCTGTAAAAGAGCAAATGACTTCAAATGAAGGCCAGTGTGCAATCTGCCAAAAAAAACTGTTTTCTTCCATGTACCACCACCGTGTAACCAGGGAGACCCACTCATTAGTTTGGACAGATCAGGAAATGACTGTGTCCAACTGTGTATTCCATCCTCTTGCCAGGTCACTCTACATAAACAATACCTTTGGTATTCAAAACCGATTAGGGATACATATGTTGGACAATTTCTAAGTTATGGCATTTTCCTTGCCAAACGAACCCCATTTCAATTCCCTCCAAATTGACCACATGACTGGGAACCCAAGCAAGAACAACCATTATGACCTTCCACATTCAAAGAGGTAAAAAGTATCAGTAAAGTTTAGAAGTTCAGAGATGGATGTCACTAGGTTTGTCACGAGGCCTACGACTTTGACCCAACTGGGTGGCGGAATTATTCATTTATAATTATCGTTGTTGTTTTCACGTGGTCCGTCCCTTAGTGCGGCTGTGTGCAGTTCACCTTGGTGAATTCAGCTCACGTTCGGTTTGCTTTCTCTCTCTCTCTCTCTCTATTTCCACGCCGGTGCCTATTCCTCCTGCAGGTTCACGGGTGGCTGGTACCTTTCTCTCGACTTGCTGCGTAACGGGCCTCTCGCCTTTCTTTTTACCATGCTGCACGTGTTCATTTTCTTTTATTTGAAGTTATGTCACACTCTGTGACGTAGCCGTGCATGTTGGCCCGCCATCGCTGAGGGATGTTAGCCTTCTCTCGAAGCGGAAGAATGTCTACCTTGGATCGCCTGCACCCGGTCTTTGGTTCTTCACCGTAACGTAGAAGGGTAATCAGTCTATCTTCAATTCCTAAGTCGCCTGAAGAGAAAGGACAATCACTTCTTCTATTTTCCGGCATCTGCGCCTCTGTCCTCACGTCTGACAAGGGCAGAGAGAAGTCGTTGGACCCGCCTCTACGGTACACCCAACGGGTACTGTAAGCATCATTTTCGTGGTTTGTTTGTTTTGGTTTGTTGTTAGTTAGCCGCTTATTCTTCTCTTTGCGCAATTTCTTTTTTTTCAAAATTGTAACAGTAATTTTTTAGAACTTTTTTTCTTTCTGGTTTAATTCAGTCTTTAACTTGCCATTCTAAATTATTCCAAAAATTCTTTCTCCCTATTTATGCATCTGTGATGCGGTAGTCGGGGGATTGGAGAGAACCTGTAGATTCATGTGGTACTTTGCTTGGTTCTCGCGCGTGCCGACCCTGTCACAATACCGACTCTTATCCTTCGCCCACCTCTGTTTTTGTACAAGGAGAACAGTTTATTGTTCGAAGCGTGCGACGCAATGATTTGTTCGTTCGGATGCGTGGTTGGAGATTTGTGTTATTTTGAAATTGCTAGAAAATGTGACAATTCTGCCATTGAATTATTATTGCAAATGTTTGGCATATATAAAGCGATGGTCACTGTGTTGGTGTTAATTTCCTAAGAAAGGAAATTGGTTAACGTGAGTGAGAGAAGGGTAAGATAATTCATACATGGTTTTATAGCCTTTGATATAATGCAGTCTATAATTACCTTGCTCATGTGAGAAGGGACACTAATACCAACATTCCTGATTTGATATGTTTAACAGTGTTATGCTCCGTTCTTGAGTTGAGCTGGTGTTTGGTTGTATATAGTAGACCTCCCCACCCCCCTCGCCCATCATGCCAGTGCTGGTTAGGATTAAACAGCATGGGTCAGTATTGTACTGACGGCGGGCTCCAGTGCCCTTCCTTCCCACCCCTTTCTTCTCTTCCTCACTAGCTACCTTCCTATCCTTTCCCCCCCCCTCTTGCGCCCGGGTGCATCACCCGAGCCAGTACATGTTTGTGCCACGCGCTGGTTGGGGCCCACGCTCCCCCTGGTTAGGGCCACGCTCTGGTCGGGACCTCTCAATCCGCGGACTGGTTGGTGCCACGCGCTGGTTGGGGGCCACCTCTGGTTGGTACCCCGCCCCCCTCGCGCGCTGTAGGGCTCGACGCAAACTTGGTCCGGGGACCATCACGTTCTGGTAGAAAAGCCCGTGGTTTATGACTGCCCGTGGCCCTGATCCCGTCACAGGACCTCCAGTAACACACCCACTTTCCCCCCCCCCCCCCCCCCCCCCCCCCCCCCCCCCCCCCGCACCCCCCCCATGGGACGCGCTCTTCCACTGTCTGCTTGTGCGTTGTCAAGGTGTACGGAGCTTGAACTACTCTTTTCCACGAACCTCGACCCGTTTGGAGCACCTATTGCGACATGGTAGCACCCAGTAGACTATTGTGAGAGGCAGGGGAGTTGGAGGCCACACCATTGTGTGGGGTAAGGGATGGATCAGAAATGTTTATTTATAATTGTGTATATGTCACATGTTGTGAAATGCTGTGAATTTTGTGATTGAGTACTTATGGTGGAAATGTTTATTTAAAATTTGTGCATGTTTGTGTTGTTGGAAATCTTGATTGGTGATTGGCATGTTGTGTGTGTTTGGAATCTGATTGTGATTGTGCAATGTTTGTGTGTGTTGGGCATGCTTATTTAATGACTGTATGGTGGTGTGAATAAATGGGGTGTTGTATCGTAATCTTTAATTGTAGTGGTCTCTTGCGGGGCGTGTGAGGTCAGTCCACTCCCTTCACTCCCACCTAGACCGATCCTTGTCAGGGCAGACCTCTCCAAGGGTCGTTCGTGACAATTAGTGGGGGCTCGTCCGGGATGTGAATTAGGCTCTGACTGCTCTCTCTTTCCGGAGTACCTGTTTAGTTTTGTCTGTTTTGTATATGTTTAGTCAGTTTGTCGTGTTTGTTTCGTTGGTGGTTGGCTTGCGTGATCTAGTGTGAAGGAGTCTCTGGGTGCCTGAAGGAACAGTCCGTGTGACTCTGATTCGAGGCTAGACAGGGGGAGTCGACTGCGTCCAGACCACCGTCCGCCGGTGCCTTACGCGGTAACGACCCGTAAGTCTTTTGCCTTCTGTTGCCCCGCTCATTCTGCCATTCCTGTTTTGATTAGCCATTTTTTTTTTTGTTTTTTTACCTGTTAAAAAATTGAGTACTGGGGTTGTATCGACGTAATGTCCCTTTTTTCCTACTCTCCTCTCACGTATTCCGTTTGCCAGTTTGTTTGGTTTTTTTTCGGCCAGCCCCACCGCACTGTTGCCGTCTGTTACGCGGTGTTGCCAGAGTGGGGGTCAGCCGACATAGTTTTATTTTTTTTTTTTTTTTTTCGGTAGAGCCCACCGCTACTGTTGCTCGTCTGTGAGGCCGGTGTTGCCAGAGGGGAGCAGTTCCGGAACTGTCCGTACACACACACACACACACATACACACATATACCACACAACACACCCCTAAAATATTTGTTTTTCAATTGTAATCAGTCTTTCTCCCGTATTAGAAAACCGTATGAAATTGTTGTCATGGCGACGTCCGGTGCTGGTGGTATGGGCGACTCGTTGCTCGAAGAAGAAGGGACTACAGAATGTAGTCCCTACTAATAGTACCAGCACATTCGACTACAGTGACTTTCCACTTATGTCCAGGGGCGTAGCCGATATCCATGTGAGTACTTTAACTACTTCATACTAGGATCTTACTGAGCTGAGACCCCCGACTGGCCTCGGAAGCAGTCAGAGTAAGTGAAACACTGTGGCTTCTGTTGATCCACAGAAACCCGAAGCCCTCTCTCTTCTCCATGCTACCCCTCGAAGGAGTAAGCCCCCGGGAATACTTTCCTCATGGTAAGAGGCAGAGAACCCAAGGGACGGTCCAGACGGTCACCTCCCGTGTCGGGAGTGGTGAACCCCGCCCCAGACATCACCTCCGCCGATGTTTCTGGAGCGACAGCGACGGAGGATGAGGCCCCTCTCCGTAGGGAAGAGGATGTCAGACAGGAAGCCCTTCGTCGGGAAGAGAAACACGACTTAAGGAAGAGGCCTTCTAGGCAGAAGCTCTGCGAAGGAAGAGACGCAGGGAGGAGACCCTGCTTAGACAAGAGCCCCAGCGCAGGGAGGAGACTGCAAGACATAGGCCCAGCGTAGGAATAGGCTGCTCAGCGTAGAAGAGGTTGCCAGACAGAGGATCATCGTAGGGAAGAGGCTCTCAGCGAGAGAGATGCTGCCAGTCAGGAGGATCCGCGAAGGGCGGAGGAAAATCGGCCGCAGTGAGGAGGCTGCCAACAGGAAGATCGCGTAGGGAGAGGCTGCCAGGCAGGAAGCCTCCGTCGGAAAGTTGGATCAGCGTAGGTATGAATGGAACAACTCCTTACGCGGCCCATTCCGCAACTTAAATCAGGGGGTTGATCGACAGGCAAAAGTGATAGAGTTAGAGCCCAAAGTAAACTTCCAGAGTTCAGACCTAGTGAGGACATTGATAAGTACTTAGAGCATTTATGACAAGGTTGTAGTTCCATACCAATGTCTGAGGAACAAAAGGGCAATCCACTTGTTTCTCAGGATTATCTGGGTTGCTGCAAGGGGAGATGGTGCTCACTTCTAAATGAAGGCGCGTCTTATGCAGACATGCATTGCTCTGCGTAAGCGTTTCACCCATTCCTCCACCTTACCCCAGAAGACTAACAGAGATTCAGTCCATGAAGAAAAATAACGACGAGACCTTCGTGCAGTTTTGGTGATAGGCTGCGCAAAACGCTAGGTACAGGGCGTCCATTGGTCTAATTGGAGCTGGAGGATTCTGATCCTCATTATTAACCGCCACCAACACTGTGTCCCCAGAGTTGATGGATCCGTATAGGGCCGAACAGCAGCCCAGGATTTCGCGGCTGCGAATCATATACCGCAGGAGTGTTTCTGAAGCTCGCAGGGCTTATGGGCATCGCCCAGATACGGAGAGGAAGCCCTCCCACAGATATAGTGTCAATAAGGCGCCGACAACTGCTACGGGTGAACAAGGCAGCATTTCATCGGGATTCAGCCGCCCCGACTGTGTTTTCTTTGTGGTCGTCCTGGCCACATTAGAAAGATTGTCCCTAAAGCCGCTGGTAGTCGTGGGGCTAGTCCCTTTCCACCGACCTTCGTGCCTCGGCTAACGTGGTTTTCCATCCCAGCTTCAGGTGATTCTGATTGCCGAGTGTTTCTCGGCTGTTGGTGAAGTGGGGGGGTAGGGTGTCCGGGTCCTGGTCGATTCACCGATCATGTGAAAGTCGGGGGAGCCTGCAACGGCTCTTTTTGATACAATTTGTTTTCCCCTGAGGCCCCGAGGGGCGCTAGTTATGATGTGTGAGCGGTTTGGAGGCTGTTTTACCTCCACCCGTTCCTTCTGTGCTCATTCCTATCTCTCCACCCCTACTTCAGTGCGAAGTCTGGCCATCGCGGTAGAAGCGATCCTATGTATTTATTTTATTCCCTTCTCATAGGGAATACTGTCACCTTTGGCGGACGAACGCATGAGTTACATTCCGTGTCTTCTACGGATCTGGCCCGTACAGGCGTGTGTGTGGAGTTAACCACACGCGCCAAAGCTAAGCAGACAGTGAACAGGAATTGCGTCCTGTTTGGGCGTACCTTCTAACAGCCGCACTCTGACGAGGTTCTGGCCAGGAGGTCGATCCTGCAACCAAGGGCCGTCTTCAGGCCAGGGTCTTGGATGACCAACTCCTGCGACACTAAACAGGTAGTAATCGTCCCCCCGCTCAGTCAGCTTTCTGTCTGTGCTGCCTGCACGACACCTCCAAGGTTGAGCTTCAAGCTCCACAAATGAACCTCTTAAGGGTTTTTTCACTCAAGCAGATCGTGTGGCCTATCAGCATTGTTGTTTTCCCCCCAAAGCTTGAGAGAATCTGTTCTCCTGCAGGCACCCACGATTTCCCCCCCTATGGCAAGGTTCATCAGGTCT
The DNA here is from genome assembly GCA_018398815.1 of Conus ventricosus. Taxonomy (NCBI): domain Eukaryota; kingdom Metazoa; phylum Mollusca; class Gastropoda; order Neogastropoda; family Conidae; genus Conus; species Conus ventricosus. The sequence goes on from JAFLJL010011105.1 coordinate 7,087, forward strand.
CCAAACGGACGCTCGAAGCGAGTCAGACAGACACTTACTTCTTTCTTTTCTTTTCTGGCCATGGAGAACTCACAGTTAGGGCAGTACGCCGCCGTTTGCGAATGTCTGTGCCAACCTACAACGCCTAAGGGGCGCGCTTGTAAAAAGCGTGTTTCCCCTAGGGTCAGTGCCTCTGGTTGGGGAGTCCATTCAGCAAGGTCGAGTCCGACCTATGTGGGACCACAATTTAACGCCACTATCCGATCGCGGTCACCGCTACACTTGGTATGGTGGTCAATACGCAATTCGTACCTCAGAGGCTGTCCCTATATAGGGACTAGCGACGCCCCTACGTACCGAACACTCTGGCAGATATGGTCCGCACTGGCGTGCCCAAGAAAGATCCTTTTCGGACACAGGGGGACCAGTTTCTTCTTGCGAAGTCATGGCAGGCGGTTAACACTCAGCTCAATAATCACAAGGAAACAACGTCACACCCCCTATCATCGCAGTGCCAATGGCCTGTCGAGCGTTTCAATGGGACTTGAAGCAGAGTTTCGTCGCCTATGTGCATAGCAACCTCGTGATTGGATCGTTTCCTTCCTGCTGTACTGTTTTCGCCTACAGGAGGTTCCACAGAAAAGCCATGCGGTTTCCCCCCATTTGAACTCCTGTATGCAGAACAGTGGCAGGACAACACCACCAACAAACTGAAGCAGAAGTGGACCCCACGATGATGATGGAAACCTACTGTCAAGGAGGAAGTCGATATGTGTCTCGATCTACGCAACCGCATAATCGCTGCACTGCCCCTTCCCAGCAACACTTGCAGTTCGGCAAGAATCCAAATACTTGGCTATTTTTTTGTAATGCCGACCAGTGTGAAACGGTGGTTTGAGCCAGGTATGAGTGTTCTTCTTTCTCCTCCCCTCGCCTCTTCTCCTCTCCTCCCCCAAAAAAAACAAGCTGCACATGCTTGCAGGTCCGTTCTGGTCTGCATCGTGGTGACTGGGACTACCTACCGGATTCCCGTGTGCTGGGAAAACTGCCTGTATCACCCAACCTCCGTCCTGAAGGCGTACGGCGAAACAACTCATGCCAAGCAGGTTACAGCCCTGTCGTTGTGGAGAAGTGCGATGAGCACACTGTCGTGCCACAGGACAGCACACCCACTGTTCCTCTCGACGAGAAGAGTCGTGCAGGATGAATGCTCTTCGGTTCTACAACCTCTCCTCAAGCACAAACTAATCAACTGCCCAGCTTGTGCCAGGAGTTTCCAGGGATGCTCACAAATCGTGACGGCGCCCCCTGCACATAACCCTTGGCTAATGAACACCTGGCATTGACCACGAGAGACAACCCAAATAGTCAAACGTACCCTCTTCAACACTCTCATGCTCTGTAAAACCACAGGGAGGTGCACCATGTTGAGTTGGGGTTCCATTTGAACGTGCAGTTCCTCTCCGACCTTCAATTCATCCCACATCCTTCGGTACATGAAGAAAGATATGCAAAATAGGTTCTGCGTTGATTTGTCGTTCGGCTGAATAAGTTCTCTCATCCTCCCTGTTTGATGCTGAACCATGCCATAGTCGACCCAATCTTCGCATCAGCTTGAGTCTCGGCCAACGATTCTCGAAGTTCGATCTCGCAAAAGTGAACTGCAGATTCCCATGCGCAGCAGAGACAAAACCCAAAAAGGTAAACAATCATCACACACGACGCCTAAGGACAGTTCCAGTTGAACGGGATGCCTTTGTTACTCAAAACTGCTGAGCAAATTTCATGTCGCTCATGCACAATTTGCTATCTTCATTCTCCCTCTCGATACCCTGATCTGAAACAATTTCTGATGCCCTGCTACTCAGCTCCAGTATATTGACTCGCTACGTTTCGCTCCTCCCGCATGTTTCTTCGTCTTCCCTTCGCAGTTCAGGATGCAGCCCGTCCTTCCAAGTGTCTGCTATGACAGTACGAGATTTTCCTTCTTTCTGGCATCATTTTGCAGCGTGTTTGATTCTCCTGAGAAGACCAAGGTGACCAAATTGTCAGGTGCCAAAACCTCCTGTTACCCAAAGGAATTGCGGTCATTCCTTGCGAAACTACCGCACGTTCATTCATACTTTTGCAAAGTTGCCCTTGTGCCCTCCTGACCAGAACAAAGGGAAGAACAGAACAATCTTAGTTGGATGAGAATGCCAACAGCTTTTTGACGCCTGAAGACGGCCCTCACATACTCCTACTTGCACCCTCTTGGCCACTCCCAGAACCAAGCTCTCACCCCCCAGTTTGACCTGCTGACTGATGCATCTCTTCTGCGTGGGATTGGGGCTGGTGTTGCTACAAAGAACAGGGACGGACTTTCCACAACCGCTTGCTTATGGCGAGCAAAAAAACACACTGATTCCGAGACCAAATCCACACAATTGAACAAACGTGTTTAGTCATTCGTGTGGGCATCAGGACGAGTTTTAATTAAAAACAAACCCCCTACTTGTACGTTAACGCCGTGAGTTAGTGCCAGGAGAGCGACCCTCACCTCTCCAGTACCTGGACCGATCCGTCCAGCTTCATTCGTCGACTCAATGGGTGGGCCAGTGAAAAACTGCATAGTCATTGCGTTCACTTTCCCCTCATATATCAAGTTCCTGAAATACGGAGCGACTATCTTACTTAGACCAGCTCCGTAGTCAGCACATTGGAAAAATCTGTCCAAGTGGACACTTCCCTCAACCAGGGTCAATCCCCATTTGAGTCTCTGTAGCAGTGTAGTGACAGTTTTTCACTTCAGTGAATGTTAACGTAGTGAATCCCCAAAGGATCATAATACTTTTCATTGTTGGAAGATTTCCGCTTAATAGTTTTTTGATAAGTAGTAATATGTTATTCTCGTGTGATTCTATCGTAGGAATGTTTTTGTATTGTGATTTAATTCCGAACTCTGTCCGATCACAAGTTGGGTTCGGTCCCTCATTGTTGTGAATTTGCAACATCGCAAGGTTTCACAGAGCCTGTTATCTATCTCAGATAAACAATGCTATAGAAGGGGGGATTGTCCACGAGTTGTCACGATGCCTACGACTATTGCCCAACTCTGGGGAGGCGGAATATTCATTTGGTTATCTATTAACGAAGTTGTTGTCTACGTGTCCGTTCCCTTATCGCTTGGGTGCAGTATATCACCTTTTAGTTCAGCTTCCACGTCTCTTTGCTTTCTCTCTCTCTCACCTCTCTAATACCACTGCCCCGTGCTATTCATCCTGATCCTGCAGGGTCACACGTGGCGGTAACCTTACTCCTCTCTCGAACTTGCTTGTCTAATTTCGGCCTCCATCCTCTCTCGCCTGTCCTTTTTACCTGTCGCAGCAAGCACGTGCTATCAATTTCTTTTAGTTTGAAGTATGCTCACTCTGTGTCGTGACGTGGCATGTTTGGCCGCCATCGCTGAGGAGTTAGCTCTCACATCGAGCGAAGATGTCTCTGGGAGCGCCGCGTCGTCTTGGTTCTTCAGGCACCCGTATCGTAGAAGGATACATCGTATCTTCAAATTCTTACAGTCGCCTGTAGAAGGGACATCACTTCTTTCTTTTTTTTTTCCGCATCTGCCCTCTGGTCCTCTCGACTGGACAAGGGCAGAGAGAGTCATTTGACCCCCGCCTCTTCGGGTCCAACCCACTAAGCTGGTAAGCATCAATTACCGTGGTTTTGTTTTGTTTTGGTTTGTTGTTGTTAGCCGCTTATTCTCTCTTTTTGCGCAATATTCTTTTGTTTATCAAAATTGAAAAAGAAATGTTATGTTTGAGACTTTTTATTTCTTTCTGGTTAATTCAGTCTTAAAAAAACCTTGCCATTCTAAATTATATCCCAAATTCTCTCCTATTTATGCATCTATCTGGTGATGCGGTAGTCCCGGTGGGGATGGGGAGATGAACCTGGTATTCAGGGTTGTACTTGCATGGTCCTTCGCTCGCCGCCCCTGTTCAACATTCACCGACCCTTTAAATCCAGCGGGCCACCTCTGTTAGTGTGACAAGGAAGAAACGATTTTTTATGAGTTGCAGCGGCTACGCATATTTGTCGTTCGGATGCGTGGTAGGAGATTTGTTTATTTAGAAATTGGCTATAAAATTGAACAAATATGCCATTGAAATATTATTTAGCAAATGTGGAGCAGTTATGAGAAGCGATGGACGCTGTGTTGGTTTAAATCCTAAGAAAGGGGAAAAAAAAAAAATTGTTAAACGTGAAGAGAGATAAGTGAAGATAACTCATAATGGTTTTAACCCTGTTGATTAATGCCAGTCTTATAACCTGCATTCGTGTGAGAAGACTTTAAACGAGACAATCTCTGATTAGATTGGTTTTTACTTGTTATGCTCAGTCTGTGTTGACTGTGTTTGTTGGTGTATTTATGTAGAACCTCCTCCACCCCTCGCATCCATCATGCGAGAGGCTGTTAGGATTTAACAGCATGGGTTCAGATTGAACTGACGGCGGGCATTCCAGTGCACCTTCCTCCCTCCCTTTCTTCTCCTCCTCCCACTAACCTTCCCCCCCCCTCACTCCCGGGGGCTTCATTTCACCCGACCTAGCGACTTTTGGGCCCACGCGCTGGTTGGGCCACGCTCTGGTTTGGTGCCACGCTCTGTCGAACCCTCGCTGGGACTGTTTTGGTGCCACGCGCTGGTTGGCCCCTTGGGGCCACGCACAGTTGGTAACCCCATACCCCCCACCATACCCCACATGCGCGCTGGTTGGGACACACGCACGTCGGGACACCAACTCTGTAGAAAAGCCCGTGTTTTGAGCTGGCCGGGTACCCATGAATCCACCCCCGTCCAGGACCTCCAGTAACAACGCCACGTTTTTCCCCCTCCTTCCCCCTCCCCCCCCCCGCCCCCCCCCCCCCCCCCCCCCCCCCCCCCCCCCCCCCCCCCCCCACCCCCCCCACCCCCCCCCCCCCCCACCCCCCCCCCCCCCCCCCCCCCCCCCCCCCCCCCCCCCCCCCCCCCCATCCCCCCCCCCCCCCCCCCCCCCCCCCCCCCCCTTCCTCCCCTTCCCCCCCCCCCCCCCCTACCACCCCCCCCCCCCCCCCCCCCCCCCCCCCCCCCCCCCCACCCCCCCCACCCCCCCCCCCCCCCCCCCCCCCCCCCCCCCCCCCCCTCAAGGACGGCGCTCTTCACTTCTGCTTTGCTAGTCAAGGTGTCGAGGCCTTGAACCGACACTTTTCAAGAACCGACCCGGTTTTGGGAGCACCCTAGTGCGACAGGGGGTGCTTCCCAGTAGACTTGGAGCGGCAGGGGGTGGAGCACTCCATGGTGTGGAAGATGGATGCTGGAAATGTTTATTTATAATTGTGTATATGTCACATGTGTTGAAATGCTGTGATTGTGATTGTGTACGTCGTATGGTGAAATGTTTATTTATAATTGTGCATGTTGTGTGTGTTGGAATGCTTGATTGTGATTGTGCATGTTGTGTGTGTTGGAATGCTTGATTGTGATTGTGCATGTTGTGTGTGTTGGAATGCTTATTTATGACTGTATGTTGGTGTGAATAAATGGGGTGTTGTATCGTAATCTTTATTGTGTGGTCTCTTGCGGGCGTGTGAGGTCAGTCACTCCCTTCACTCCCACCTAGACCGATCCTGTCAGGGCAGACCTCCAGGGTCGGTCGTGACAATGGACGTTATGGCCAGCAATGGTCTCCCAAAGCTGACAGCAAATCAGACAAAATCAGAAAAGTCCTTCTTTATATCTTCAGTGCTAGAACCAAAGCTGGACACTCACAGAATAAATTGAACAATCTGATGGATGGTTTGATTACATTTGAGAATGGTTGGGCAAAAGGGCTGCACAGCAACTCTATCTTCGAGTTTGAAACCATCCTTGAATATTTCATAAAAAGGATGGAAATGTTGTACAGAGATCAGCAAACAATGCCCTGTATCCTGAGGACTGGTCAGCAAACAATGCCCTGTATGCCTGAGGACGGGTGTGCAAACAATGCCCTGTATGCCTGAGGACTGATCAGCAAACAATGCCCTGTATGCCTGAGGACTGGTGTGCAAACAATGCACTGTATGCCTGAGACTGGTGGCAAACAATGCCCTGTATGCCTGAGGACTGATGGGCAAACAATGCCCTGTATGCCTGAGGACTGGTGGCAAACAATGCACTGTATGCCTGAGACGGGTGGGCAAACAATGCCCTGTATGTCTGAGGACTGGTGGGCAAACAATGCCCTGTAGGGCCTGGGGACTGGTGGGCAAACAATGCCCTGTATGTCTGAGGTCTATGGGCAAACAATGCCCTGTATGCCTGAGGACTGGTCAGCAAACAATGCCCTGTATGCCTGGGGACTGGTCAGAAAACCCAATGCCCTGTATGCCTGAGGACTGGTCAGCAAACAATGCCCTGTGTGCCCGAGGACTGGTCAGCAAACAATGCCCTGTACGCCTGAGGACTGGTCACAAACAATGCCCTGTATGCCTGAGGACTGGTCAGCAAACAATGCCCTGTACGCCTGAGGACTGGTCAGCAAACAATGCCCTGTATGCCTGAGGACTGTGGGCAAACAATGCCCTGTATCCCTGAGGACTGATGGCAAACAATGCCCTGTATGTCTGAGAACTGGTGGTTCTTTGCAAAAAGATCAAAGTGGATTTCTGGTGTGAAGAAGGTCCATGGAGGCTTATGTGGAAATGAACAGAAGTCAGGCACAACTCCTAGATCAAGACAGGCCTTCTGCTCATGTGGCTACATACCAAGTCCAAGCATAGGAACACAAAAGGGATTGTCTTCAAATCTCCTTTGAAACCGAGGACTAAAAACACAGTCCTAAGCAGGTTTTCCAGTTCAGAGAACAATCTGAGATTGTAGTTGAAGGAAAGTTTCAGCCTACAGTTGGATGATGAGGTTCCCCTGCCTCTGCAGGCTGTACACTGGGGTGGTGTGGAATGCTCCAAGACAGAAACCAAGCCCTCTGCAGCTGTACACTGGGGTGGTGTGGAATGCTCCAAGACAGAGACCAAGCCCTTTTCAGGCTGTACACTGGGGTGGTGTGGAATGCTCCAAGACAGAGACCAAGCCCTCCGCAGGCTGTACACTGGGGTGGTGTGGAATGCTCCAAGACAGAGACCAAGCCCTTGATGCAGAACGGATCCAAGTGTTTCAGGTAACTGGTCTCACAGAGCTGTACACAACACAGCCATAGTCCAGTTTAGAATGGACCAAGACTATGTAAAGGTGCAGCAAGTTTTCTCTTCAGCGCTCCAGTCAGTGTGTGCTATGACCTGCAGAATGTTCAGAGCTTTCTGACAAGAAGTTTTCAAGTGTTTTAATGTGACTAAGAAAGCTGAGTTTTTTGATCAAAAATAACTCCCAGAAATTTGGCCTCCTTTACAGCTAGAATCAAAGATTTCCCTGTTTGGATTTCGGGATCAGCAAAGAACTGGCCAAAGTTATGGAAGTGAATGCACCGGTCTTAGTAGCTGGAAAGGTAAAGCCACTTTCTCCCACCCACAGATGTATTTTATCCTCAAAAAGCTGGAACCTAGCTGAACACTTGGCATAGAAGGCAAAATCATCTACAAACAATGAGCACTCAGAATCTTCTTGAACTGAATTGACAATGTTGTTGATGTTATGCTAAAGAGGGCAGAAGACAGGGTGTTCCTTTGTGAACACCCAAATCCTTTTTTATGAACATCAGCGTGAGTGTGCCATCCCAGTCTTGAAAGTGGCATTCTGCCAAAAAATAGTTCACTAAAAAGTGGAAGATGACCCCCAAAAACAAAGAAACCACCAAAGAAACCACCAAACTCATAACAACACCACCAATAATAATGATGACGAAGATGACAACAATAATGCTGATAATAATTACCATGAAAATGAAAATGATGAATCAGATGATACAGCGCTTCTTGAGTACTTTAATATCTGATGTCTGAAAGCACTTCACAATGACAAAGGCCAAACCTTGTATGTGAACTCAGACACAAAACACACTGACATGGATGTCTTGTGCTCCCCACCCCTCCCTACTCCCAATTTCCCCTCCACCTTCCTCCACACACAAACACACGGATACCATCCATCTCTATAAACCCCTCACCTCGTCATGACCACCAAGCAAAGTGCCAGTTAACCTCTGTAAACTCAACGTTTACCAGTACTTTGGAACTTGAAGAACAACGGGCAGAGCTTGCCACAGATACCAAGTTTGAGTTCAAAAGTGTGAGGGCATATGTGTTGTGTGTGTGTGTGTGTGTGTGTGTGTGTGTGTGTGTGTGTGTGTGTGTGTGTGTGTGTGTTGTATGTGTTGTGTGTATGTGTGTGTTGGTGTTGTGTGTGGTGTGGTGTGGTGTGGTGTGGTGTGGTGTGGTGTGGGTGGGTGTGGGTGGTGTGGTGTGGTTGGTGTGTGTGTGTGTGTGTGTGTGTGTGTGTGTGTGTGTGTGTGTTTGTGTGTGTGTGTGTGCGTGCATGTGTAGCAATTGCACAGAATTGCCACAGATAACAAGTTTGAGTTACATGAGAGTGAGTGAGTGAGTGAGTGAGTGTTTTGTGTGTGTGTGTGTGTCTGTGTGTGTGTGTGTGTGTGTGGTGTGTGTGTGTGTGTGTTGTGTTTGATTCTAAGGCATGAGTGTGTGTGTGTGTGTGTGTGTGTGTGTGTGTGTGTGTGTGTGTGTGTGTGTGCGTGTGTGTGTGTGTGTGTGTTGCTCTGCTATGAATTATTATGTACTTCAGATAATCAGACCTGCCAACCCCCTAAGAGACCAATGAGTAAGAATTGAAGCTCAGTGAGGCAGAAATGTGTAATTTCTGAGAGCTAAGAGTAATCGAGCGCGACATTACCTTTTTTCAAACGAACACGATGCATGGGTGAAACCTACAAAACTTGATTTGATTGAAATTAGGCCGGGTCCAGGGCAGCGCCCCGTTGGGGGTCCAGGGGGCGAAGTCCCCCGGCGAAATTGATTTTTTTAAATTTTTTTTGGCCAATTTCGTTGGCTCTCCTGCACCAGAAAAAGCTTAATTGTAACATGATTTCTGCAGTAAAAAGCTTAACTGTAACATGCTTTTGTAAGTCACTGTTAGACTTTATGTTCCATAATTCATTTAAATGAATAAAAATAATATTCATGGCTTATTGTACAAGCTCAGGAAAGTTAAAGTCTAAAAGTGTAGAAATAAACCAGAATATAAAAACTCAAAAAGGGGAAAATTTTTTTCACCCAATCTGAACTGATCAAAACATTCTAAAAATCAACAAAATTTCCCCCACAAATTGTTTAAAATGGTCACTTTACTATCTGAATCAAGACTGTGTGTAAAAAGAATATACATGCTCACACATTTGAGATGCACAATGAGGAACCAAAGTAGCCTTATCTTGCCGGCACCATTTTGTCTTTTAAGTCCAAAGAATCACACCATTTTAAATAAGGAGAAATCAAAGTTGAACATGTTGTCAGCACATTTGTCTTTCCTAGCAACCACACCACATATAGAAAATGGATGAACAAAGGTGGCCTTCTTTTCTTGTCAGTTCCTCTTGTCCTCACTGTCAAAAAGCCACCATATACATGAAGTATAATTCATCCTTTCAATCATTAAAGCCACCATATACATGAAGTATAATTCATCCTTTCAATCATTAAAGCCACCATATACATGAAGTATAATTCATCCTTTCAATCATTAAAGCCACCATAATACATGAAGTATAATTCATCCTTTCAATCATTTTCAGAATTGTCCCTCAATAAAGTGCAAAGCTGTCATCCACATTTCTGTCATTTTCCATGGTGTCAAACAAAAGCAAGGACGAGTCATTATGATTCCTGTTGATTTTGATTAAGCAGTCATATATTAATGAAATTCTCTTGCCCTGTCATACAATGAGTGGTAAAGAAAACTAAAAAAAAAAAAAGAAAAAAGAAAAAAAGGAAAGATGAAGAAAAAAAAAAGTCTTTCAGTCCAGTATGGGCGCTTGAAAAACTGCCTGATGTCTGCAGCACCAGCTTTTCGTTTTCTACTGGAGCCAGGGACTGGAGATAATGAAGCAGCTGAAGAAGCAAACTGAACATGACGGGGCACAGATGGACATACAGATGTAGAAATGTTGACAGGTGGGGCTGCAGCTGGGAAAAAGGCTAGACGTGGAGGAGACAGTAGCTACATTTTTTTTTGGCTGCTTGTGATAAATATTCCGAGGTGGGAATTGGGTAAATAAAAAAAAAAAAAAAAGTAAAGTGTAGGGAGGATTCAGGTCATTTCTGTTTTTCCCACCTTTTCTTTCCTAAAAAAGTATCATAACAAACATGATTTTTTTAAGGAAAGGAACTAAAGAAAAAAACAAAAACAAACAAAAAAGAAAACTGACAACAACAAAACCCCCACCACAATAATAAAATTCTAAGAATCCCATCACCCCCCACCCACCACCTGAAAGTAATATAAAAAAAAGGAAATTTACTCTTTAAAAAAATCCAAACAATAAAAAATTGGAAAATTTTCCACCCCTGATATACATTAAATTACTCCCACCCCACCAAAAATATCAACTATACAGAAACACGTGCCGGCCACATAATTTTCTTGCACAACTTGCAATATTCATTGCCGTCGTCATCAGTTTCGTTTAGCCATTGTCATCTCCATTTGTTTTAATTTGGCCCTCGACGCATGCTACTGGGTCTCCTTCTTTCAAAAAAGCCAATGACTACTTAATTTCTGGAGCACCGTGCAAACTTTCGTTGTCAGACACCCAATGTTAGCCTGTGAAGATGCCGAAACACAGAAACAGCTACTTCCAGTATGAGATGGAAAACTTGGATCGAACACAAAATCGGAACCGATAAATCGGTTTTTTGTTGTTGTTGTTGTTTTTGTTTTTTTTTTAAATTGACGGAAGTTCCGTCAAGACTGAAAGTCATTTTGACGGATTTCCGTCTATAGACGGAAAAGTTTCACCCATGACGATGTGATGAAATTGTTCACACAATTTTTGTGAACTTTACTTTTCTTCAAAAACAAGCTTTCTTTTAAGTGTCACAAGAAATATCTACAAATTATGAAAATGTAGAATATACTGGAAACACACACAAATCCCCTAAACCATCATGGCATGGCACACCAAGGCTTGATAGTGCGCCAGAAACAACCTAAAAAATGGAAAGAAATGAGCAGGGAACATTAAACAATAAACAGTAAACAAGTGGGGTAACATTTGCTCCCATTTTATAAGGAAACCTAACACAAGTAACTTTTATCAAGACTGGCACAACCTTTTAAACTGAATAAGGTCAACAAATACACATAGACGAACAATCTTATCTAAATTAGGGGGGGGGGGGGGGGGGGGGGGGGGGGGGGGGGGGGGGGGGGGGGGGGGGGGGGGG
>JAFLJL010011123.1:6729-31729 GCA_018398815.1 Conus ventricosus
ATGTGTTCGCAATTCAAGGATTCAAGGATTGCATGTGTTGAACGTCGTGATCATGATCATCATGATCATCATGTAATCATGATCATCAATTCATCATCATCATCCTCATCATCACTCTTCAATCTTCATTCATCAATAATTGGCCAATTATTATCATAAATATCATCATCATCATCACCATCACACATCACCATCACCATCGTCATCTCACCATCATCATCATCATCATATCATCATCATCATCATCATCATCCATATTCAACATCATCACCATCACCATCATCATCATCATCACCATCACAATTCACCGTCACATCCACCACATCATCCCCATCAATATCATCAACATCTACATCATCATCATCATCATCATCATTCATCATCATCAATATTCAAAGTACCATTCTGATCAATACTAATTCATCCCCGTAGAGTTCGAAATAGGTAAACTGCCTCTCATACTATTTACATTATTTGTTTACACAAAACAGCTTCCTGTGGCTGATATTATTCTACACACACACAGCGCGCGCGCACGCAACAAATCCAAACGAAACCGCACATACGCAGCTCGCAAGCACGCAGCACGCGCACGCACACACACCACGCACGCCCCCCCCCCCCCCCCCCCCCCCCCCCCCCCCCCCCCCCCCCACACACACACACACACACACACACACAACACACACACACACACACTACACACACAAACACACGCACGCACGCCCACACACTCACACACTCAACACAAACACACACTCACACACACACACACACACTACTCACACTACACAACAACCACACACACAACACACACCACACACACACACACACACACACTCACACACCACACATACCACACCACACCACACTCACAAACACCACACAACACACACACACACACACACACACACACACATCACGCACACAGACCTGTAAGTGCAGGGCGCGGTGGACGTGAGAGTGCGGGGACTGACAGAATCCCTTGCCAGCACTCCTCACACGTGAAGGGTTCTCATTGGACGTGAATGAATCTGCAAATGTATCACATCTCCTCAGAGATCGGATCCCACATGTCCCAATATGACTAACGAAAAGAAAGGGATTTGTTTTTCCTTTCTGTTTCTCTTTGTTTTTTCTTTTTCTTTTTTCTTTACTTTTTTTTTTTTTTTTTTTTAGGCTCTTCCATCTTCTGTGCCATCCATCGTTTGCCCTTGCACCACCGTCGTCGCATCATACTGTCCTCCCCCCCACCCCACTCCCCACCCACCCCTCCCCACCCTCGTCCACAGCCACAGCCCCGAATGGCCGCAGCGCAGTTATGTCCGGCAAATCCTCAGGGAGCAGTCAGTGTGTCAGTCGTCAAGAGGCACCCACCGGAGGGAGGACACTGCACTGCTGCCGAGGTCACTTCGTGCCGTTTCAGGGGCGGCGCCTGTTCTGATCCAACATGCGGGGACAACAACAATTATAGCCCCCCCCCCCCCTCCCCCCCCCATCCCCCCTAATGACGTACAATCATTGCTTAGTCGCAAGCAGGGTGTGTGAGCTCTCCCTCAGGAGGGCGCCCACCATTTACGTCGTCCCCAACGACAAGCCAGCCCCCCCCCCCCCCCCCCACCCCCGCCATGAATTTGCCGACCTCGGAGGGCCCGGTTGGAAAGGAGATCTCGAAGAGGCAGGGAACTGTTAAAACGGTAATTGAAGAGCAAGAAGGATAACTCTGGCTCCTTCGATGAAATGTATAACTGAACGGAAATGCTGCTTTCGACATACAATCGATAGACAGGAGAGAGACACAGAACAAAGAGACGTCTTCCTATGTTACCAAGCGACGCAGTGTTAGCTAACCGTCAAGAAAACTAGCATTAGGCAATCATCCAAACACTTCCAATCAACAAAGATAACATAATCGCTCTGTCTCAGACTATCCTATCCTCTTGACTGAAAACCAGCCCCCCCCCCCCCCCCCTCCCCCCCCCCCCCCCCCCCCCCCACCCACCCCCCCCCCCCCCCCCCCCCCCCCCCCCCCCCCCCCCCCCCACAACTCCATAGAATGCGACGGACTTACATCCAGCTTCATTGCATACTCGAGAAAATCACATAATTCAGAGAGAGAGAGACGAGCTGAGAGAGGAGAGAGAAGAGAGACAGAGAGGGAGTGACGGAGAGAGGGAGAGACGATGAGAGAGAGAGAGGAGAGGCGATGAGAGGGAGGAGAGGTGAGGATGAGAGAGACAGAGAGAGTGAGAGAGAAGAGAGAATGCTAGCGATGGGCACCGGACCTTGGAGCGTCAGACCTGTGTCACACTCCTGTGGTTCTGAGGTGGTACTGGCGGCGGACAACGCCTTGTGGCAGATTGTCGCAGGGGGATGGGGCCTTTCATCTGTGTGCGCTCTGGTATTTCAACAGATTGTAGGACTTGGTGAACTCCTCGCTGGCTAGTACTTGCAGATGAACTTCTTCTTCATCCTGGAACACATGGAGAACATGTGCACGTGCGCGTGCCGTGCGCGTGCGTGCGCGCAGGCACTCACACACACACACACACACACACACCACACACTCACACTCACCACACACACACACACACCACACACACATAAGGAGCGCGCGCACGCGCGAATGTTTCTCGTGCAATGCACATATGCATTTCCACACATACTGGCACTCACGTGTACACACACACACACACCACACACACAACACACACACACACACACACACACACCACACACACACACACACATAAGAACGCGACGCGCACGCGCCGCACACCACACAAAACAACACCCACAACACCACACACCACACACGCACCGTACGCACACTATGCTACTCGCACCTCACGCACGACACGGACGTATGCACACACACACACACACACACACACACACAATCACACACACACCACACACACACACACACACACACGCACCACGCACGCACGCACGCACGCAGGCAACGCGTGAACGCACGCAGGCGCGCTCTTACAAAAACCGTACAAAGGACCAATACAAATCAGCACGATAACTACATCATAAAAAGAAAAATCATCATCATCATCATCATATCATCATCATCATCATCATCATCATCAAACACAAAAACAACAACAACAACAACAACAACAAAACAACAACAACAACAATTTCCAACAAATACACTTACAATACAAGTACCAACTCCCCACCCATCCCATCCCCCCCCCTCCCCCCCTCTCTCCTTCCCCTTCCCTTACCCCCCACCCCCCCCCCCCCCCCCCCCCCCCCCCCCCCCCACACCCCACCCCTCGCAAAGCATCACCCCCCCAACCCACCCCCCACACCACCGAACACACAAGCCAACAGAAACATACAAACAACTTGAAAGGGGACTGGCACATGTCCATTACTGGGTCCTGCCTGTCTCCTCAGTTTTCCTCTGCGAGATGGGCTCCGCTAGCGGGGGGGTGTGGGCGGGGGGCGAGGAGGCAGGGGGCTGAGAAAACACGACAGGGGTGACTTCCCGTGACGGCGAGCTGAAAGTGCAATGTCGATGATGATGAGCACCAATCAGCAAGACGGTGACAGACTGGGACGATGGTCGTAACCGTGGAAAAAACACTCGGAGCCCCCCCCCCCCCCCCCCCCCCCCCTCGCGAGTTTCCGCGGTGCCGGTGGCGTGCACCAATCAGGTGACGCTTTTGTTCTATGGTGCTGGGGGAAGGGGGGGGGGGGGGGGGGGGCGGGGGGAGGGGGGGGGGGAGTTGATGGTTGTTGCGTAAGTAGGTAAAAAAATAAAGAAAAGACTTTAGATGGCGCGCGCGTGTGTTGTGGTGTGTGTTTGTGTGTGTGTGTGTTGTGGTGTGGTGTGGGTGTGTGTGTGTGTGTGTGTTTTGTGTGCCTGTGCGTGCGTGCGTGCGTGCTGTGCGCGTGCGTGCGAGCTGTGCGTGTGTGTGTGTGTGTGTGTGTGTGTGTGTGTGTTCTGTGTGTGTGTGTGTGTGTGTGTGTGTGGTGTGTGTGTGCTGTGGTGTGTGGTGCGTGCCGTTGCCGGTGCGTGCGAGCGTGCGTGTGTGCGTGTGCGTGTGTGTGATGTGTGTGTGTGTGTGGGTGTGTGTGTGTGCCATTCACTCTTCGGTTCTTTTGACTTCCTTTTTCTTTGAATTGTTTTAACCTTTTTCTCCTTTTCCCCTCCTTACTTCCTTCCTTTCTTTCTTTCTTTTTTTAAAAAAAAAACATTCCCCCACCCCAGCCCACCCCCACCTCCACCCCACCCCCGATCTCAGCACCGCTGAATGTGGACACAATCGTCTTCAAGGACGATTGTCTGTTGTGTTGTTACGCTTTGAGTTATGAATTAAGAAAGTGAAGGGTAGGTTAATGTTCCTCATCCCCCGGTCGGACAAATTCAATGGTGGAACTGTTATTGGAGATTTCTCGTGTTTGAGGCACTGCTCGATGCGGAAGGGGGGGGGGGGGGGGGGGGGCGGAGACCACTCCTATCCATTTCCGCGCGCGTTTATCCTTCCCTGGCTTGATTCAGGAATCCAGTTACTGCTGGATGGATGGACAGCGGGGGGACTTTCTAACTGTACCAAAATCCGACTCGAAAGGGTTTCAAGCTGATGACCGTCGCTCGCAAGTCCAAACGTTCTAGCCACTTGGCTACCGGTTCTTTCTTGATTACGTGCGATGCATGTATTCCGTGACAGCTGTGACGTAATGTTAGCGGGTGTGTGGGGGGGGGGGGGGGGCGGGGGGAGCAAGGGGGGGGGGGGGAGAGAGGAGCGAATGTGTATTCAATTTGATTGAAAACATATATTCTGAGCAAAATAGCAGATGGAAAATGCAGTGGCACCACACGTTAGTACATGATGAAACCCGGACGGCTTTTGTATTCAAAAAGTTAAAACAGTGAAGATCGGCAAGTGGATTGGTCATTGTCAGACACACAGACACACACACACAGGACACACACACACACCAACCCACACACACACACACACACACACCACACACACACACACAGAGGCACTCACACACTGAGGCACACACACAGCACACGCACAACACACACACACACCACAACACACACCACACACACGAACACACAGGCGCGCGCGCGCACACACACTTCCACACACACGCACACACGAAACACACGAACACACGAACTCACACACACACACACCCACACTCACACACTCACCACACACACACCACACGCACACTGCATGTTGATTATGAGTCCGTTTCTGGAAAAAAAAAAATATGTCAGTGGGGAAACAATAGAGGACGGAGACCTCACTGTAAAAAACAAACAAACAAAACAAACAAACCAAACAGACAAACAGAAAAAAAGCAAATAGACAAGTTGGAATAAGTTGGAGGCATACGAACCACAAAAAAAGAAAGAGAGAGAAAGAAAGAAAGAAAGAAAAGAAATGAAGAAAGAAAAGAAAGAAAGAAATGAAAATACATGATAAGATAAGACATGAAAGAAAGAAAGAAGGAAGGAAGAAAGAAGAGAGGGAGAGGAGAGAGTGAGAGAGAGAGTGGTGGAGTAGGGAGAGAGATGAGAGAGAGTGAGAAAGAATGAAAGAAAGAAAGAAAAGATAAGAAAGAAAGAATAGTAGAAAGAAAGAAAGAAATAAGAAGAAGAACAGAAAGAAAAAGCAATCCTTCTGGATGACCGACACTGAGGAGATTGGTGGTCAGTTTAATTATTACTTCATGTTTTTGCCTCTGTCCAGGGTTTTTCGGTTTGTTTGGATGTGAAAAAAAAAAATTCAAACTGGATGAATTTATAAAAACTGGATACAATGTATGATATTTATTGTTTTTCATGGTGAGATTGAAGGAATTCAGTTAAATTCAATTCATTGTTATGAAATAAATTGAATTTCATTTTGTTATCACGAAAATAAAAGTGTATTTGATTCCAGATATACACAGCGTAACAAACGACATGCAGATTGCATGTCGGTTCGAAGTCACGTACAAAATTTGTGATCATCATCATGATCATGCTCACCATGGTTATCATGACATTCCTCACCATGGTGATGGTGGCTTAGAATGTGTCGTTACCTTGGAAAGACCAAACCTCTATGAATATTTAAATGAAGGTTTATTGTAATGGCTTTCGAATCACTACCTTTAACAACAAACATCTGGCATGTCGATTTCAGGTGCGCGCGTGCGTACAACACACACACACACACACACACACACTCACACACTTACACACACACACACACCACACACACACACACACACACACACACACGCACGACGCACGCACGCACGCACGCACGCCACGCACGCACGCTCGCACGCCACGCACTCACACACACACCACACACACACACAACACTCACACAACACACACACACACTACTTCCACACATACACACACACACACAAACACACCACACACTAACACCACACACACACACACACACACAACACACTACTCTCTCTCTCTTCTCTCTCTCAACTCACACACCAAACATACAGGAGAGAGAGTGAGAGAGAGAGAGAGAGACGAGACGAGAGAGGAGAGAGAGAGAGGAGAGAGCAGACAGGAAGGACAGACAGGTCTGACAGACAGACAGTGAGAGAGAGAGAGAGAGAGTGGAAAGAGAGAGAGAGAGAGAGTGAGAGAGAGAGAGAGAGAGACGAAGAGAGAGATGAGGTGGAGGACGTGGGGCGGGGGGGGGGGAGAGGGAGAAAGAGCATGGTTCAATATAAACGCAATCCTCATCCTGCAATAATAGTCCCTCGGTTCCAAGGCGAATTCACTTGCGTTGTTGAGGTGAGGGACAACTGGATGATTGATGGTGGCCCGTATTTTGAACTGGCTGGTTGCTCGTGCGTGGCCGGGGTCTGGTCTTGCGGACACGGCGCAGTGCCAAGTTGTGCGAAGTCAAAACGAAGCTTCTGCGGCTGGACCACGTCGCCCGCTTCCACTGACTGGTTCCATGTTCATCATAGACTGACTTCCCTGGCGGTTTGTGTGTTTGTCAATTCATTAGGTAGGTTGGTAGGTAGGTAGGTATGGGTTAGTAGGTTAGATAGGTAGGTAGTAGGTAGGTAGGTAGGTAGTCGGTAGGGTGGGTAGGTAGGTAGGCAGCAGTAGGTAGGTAGGCAGGCAGCGTAGGTAGGTAGGTAGGTGGTAGGTTAGGGAGGTAGGTAGTAGGTGGTCACGTAGGTGGTCAGTTAGTTCAGTCAATCGGTCAGTCAGTCACTTAGTTGGCTAGTCAGTCAGTTAGTTAGTTATTTAGTTATTCGTCAGCCTTAGTGGATAGTCAGTCAGTTAGTTGGTTAATTAGTTCGTCAGCAATCAGTCAGTAGTTGATTCAGTAAGGTATAATCAGTGTGTTAGTCAGTCAGTCAGTAATCAGGTCAGTAAATCTGTGTGTTGTCTGTCAAGTCTAGTGGATCGTCAGTAATCCTAGTGTGGTTAGTCAGTCAGTCAGTTGATCAGGCAGTAAATCAGTTGTGTTAGTTCAGTCTGTCAGTCAGTTAATCAGTCATTCAAATCAGTCAGGCTGTCAGTCAGTCAGTTAGTTAGCAGAAAGCGTGTTTGTTTGTTTGTTTGTTTTATACAGTTTATTTTTCTCCTTGCAAACAAAAAACCCATGACATATTACACTGATTTATAGCATTTCGATCATGTCAGATACGATTCCACACCAATTTATGTTTCAACTGCCAAACATCACATTTTGACCAGGTGCCGGTAAACAGTTTCCATACCATGTGGTAACTTAATTTTTGGGAGGGGAAGATTAAAATAAACTGGGTAAATACAAAAAGAAACGAAACAGAAACAACAGAAGAGAGTGAGAGAGAGTAGAGAGAGGAAGAGAGAGAGGAATGGGCACGACAAAGCCAACCAGGGGATCCAAAGTAACTGCCTTTAGTGACACAGCACAACGACTAGTCCTCAGCATATGCAAAAGCCAAGCTCTAAAGCTACGCTTCTAATATAAGTTTGCGTAACAGTTGCCTTCTTTCATGCAGTTTTTGACTTGACTTTAACGCTTTTCGCAACTGGGTGTTCTAAAGTTTTTATGCTTGGCTTTTAATATAATGTAGAAAGCTACACAATTGAAGTTGTTTTTTTTTCCTCTCGCATTTGCATATAAAATATTTTGCTTAGAGTAGTATGAAGTCAAAGGTTTCATCAACTCTGAAGTGATTTCGCATGCCCCAAATAATTTCCAATTCAACAGACAAATTTCCAAGGAAGCCGCAGTGCTGGCATTTCTCATTTATTATCGCGTGAGTTGTTGCCAAAAATGTGCCACGCGTTCTAAAACCAGAACAGATGCTTCAATGTTTTCCCTTTTCCTATAACAAAATGTACAATGATCACTCTGTTCCAGTCTCATTTTTGACAACCCAATTTTTGTACCATTGCACAGTGGGGAATTCTCATCTGAATCATTAAGATTCAATTTCTTTTATTTTTGGCACCTTTTTAAAAAAATCTGATTATTTCCTTTCAAATTGCTCGTCACGTTTTTCATTCAACTTGTTGCAAAAAGTAGGGGTTATGTTGTCAAACAGAAAGGCATCATGGTAAACACGTGCCCATCTGCTGACTGAACAGATAAGTTTCCACAATTCAGACCTTTTTCATGCTGTTATTTGCATTGTTACTGTAGTTTTCCAAATATATGCGTTTACCTCCCTTAATTAATCCCAGGGTACAAAAGATAGTCAATGCAAATATTATATTTGTTATTGTACTCGCTTTATGCCAAAAGCGTGCCAAACTTCTTCATAAATGGTCAATTGGGTTATACTTTTGTCGAAAAGACTTTGTAACGAATTTTTTTTTTTTCTTAATATTTTCATTTAAAATATATTTTCGGAAGCACCTTTCTTCGGTAAGCGCTAAGGGGATCAATCCTTTGGCCAAATTCTTTATCTGCCTCAAATACTTCTATGCCTAAATTTATTTTGGATAAACTGACCTAGAGAATGTTCACAACCATTTTTTTTTTCCAGATGATAATATTTTTGCAACTTGCCCAAAGATACGGCCATTTTCCACTGGTGAGACGATATTCTTATTGTTATAATCCATGCAAGCCTTTAATGCAATATATATCTGTTTTTCTTGGCACACCAAGGTCACTCATTCATTAGTTTTTAACCAAAGTTTTTTGTTCTTCTATTGTATCGTTCCCCGTTTTCTAGTTCTAAACAAATCGACAGACTGAGTTTGAATCAACATCAATTACTCATCGGAGGATTTGGAAAGTAGTATTCACAGAGATGAATTTGTTTGGACAGATTTAAGGACTTTATAAAACAGCCACCCTGCCTAGTGGAGTAATCTGTCGCTTTAACCCTTGCCTGATATAGCATTCTTATTTCAGGAAAGCTTTGCCTGTATGTTTATTTTTGATACAATGAGCAAGATATTGGTAAATAAGTACCCAGAAAGTTGAATTATGGTGGATTCCACTGAATACGCTAATCGGCTTGTTTGTTGTGTGTTGTTTGTTTGTTTGTTTGTTAGCCATAGTCAGTTTGTAGTTTACTTATTTGTTTATTTGTATGCTAGCTAGCTTGTCGGTTTCGGTTGTTCGTTCGTTCGTTCGTTCGTTAGTATTCGCTCGGTCGTTTGCATGGTTATTGTCAAAAACAGTAGTCTTTACATTGATATCCCATCTATTTACATATCTGACTGAGTTGTTAAATCCATTGGTTGGAAGATGCGACCCTTATATGTCTATCTATTCTATCTATATATATATCTATCTATCTATCTATCTATCCTATTCTATCTATCTAGCTGTCTCTCTCTCTCTCTCTCTCTCTCTCTCTCTCTCTATCTCTCTCTCTCTCTCTCTTCTCTCTATCTCTCTCTCTCTCAAGCGTTTAAAGCGCGGCAGATTGCTATTTACTTGAATGTATATTTTATGTATGTAATGATGTTTAATATATTTGTTTTTGTTCCACTCTTCCAAAGAGGGCCTTGGCCCTTTATAGAATTAGATATTCTTTCATCCTCTCTCTCTCGCTCTCTCTCTATCTTCTCTCTCTCTATCTCTTCTCTCTCTCCTTCTCCTCTCTCTCTCTCTCTTCTCTCTCTCTGGTTTTATTGTTTGTTTGTTTGTTTTCCGGCCGTACCCACGAGGTCAGTCATAATTATGTGTCGAGAAATATTTTCAATTCTGTCTTGTGAAATTAATTAACGGGTTTCTGAGACAAAGTTCATGAGGTTTATTCCATTCTTTATCTGAGACTCTTTAAAAGACAAACTGGTGTTAAATAAATCATATCAGGTTTATGTATTGACAGTCTTTCAGATGATAAGTGGCGGTGGAACGCCATTCCTTTAACATTGTTGAGTGCAGACACTTGAAAAATATGGATTTAAAAAATGAAGGGATTAAATCTAAGACATAAAGGAAGCAGTAAGAATTTTTCTTGTTTATCGTGATTCATACACCAGACTCACCTCAAGACTTCACGTCATTTATCGTTTTTACGGCACGTTTCTGTATGAATAAGGTGTGACTTCTGAAGTGGATTGTTCTGTCTTTGGTGAGGAGTGATAATCATTACGTTGATTCTGTCTCTTGTCGGGAGATGGACAATCGTATCAGAATCATCGCACCCCAAAATTCACAAGAGAAGAAAAAGAATAAAAAGAAGACGAAGAAGGAGAAGAAGAAGAAGAAGAAGAGAAAAAAGAAGAAGAGAAGAAGAAAGAAGAAGAACAGAAGAAGAAGAAAGAAGGAAAAAGAGAAAGAAGAAGAAGAGAAAGAAGAAGAAGAAGAAGGAGAAAAGAAGAAGAAGAGAAGAAGAAGAAGAAGGAGAAGAAAGAAGAAGAAAGAATAAGAAGTAGAAGAAGGATGAAGGAAGGAGAAGAAGAAGAAGAAGAAGGTGGGGAAAATAGAAGAAGAAGAAAAAGAAGAAAGAAAAGATGAAGAAAAAGAAGAAGAAGAAGAAGAAGGAAGAGAAGAAGAAGAAGAAGGTAAGAGAAGAAGAAGAGGAGAAGAAGAAGATGAGAAGAAGAAAAAGAAGATAAAAGAAGAAGTTCGACAGAGGAAGACGTATAAAAAAATTGTTCGTCTGCTGAATTGCGTCGCAGCCACATTCTGTGTTAGACGTTCTCCATTTATTTATGTATTTATTATATAACTCTTATTTATTCATTTATTTACTCATCCTATTATATTTTTATTTTGATTCATTCTTTTATCTATCTTTTTCTCCCTTTCTTTCTTTATTCATTTTATTCAGTTATTTCTTGTTTATCTATTATTTGTTTCTTTGTTTAGTTAGTTATTTTTCTTGTGTGTTTACTAATCATTCATTTATTTATTCATTTATATACTTGTCTCTTCATTACTTATATCACCCATTTTTTTATTCATGTATTCATTTCCATCTTTATATGTCTTCAGTACAGATTCTTCCAGGAGTTCATGCAATATTCATACCACGAGTCAATGCCCCCCCCCCTTTATCCCTTTTTTTTCCCCTCTATATAAAAAAAAAAAAAAATGACATAGTTTTGTTAACGGAGGTCTTACTATCTGCTGCGTTCCACTAGAATCCTGAAGGAGGTTTGCTAGAGCCATCAAGAACTTAGGACTAATTGGCTCTGGCACACGCCGCTTGCTCGTAAAGCGCCCCTTCAGGGGCTGCACGATCCGTTTATCTCTTTTTGCGGGGGAAATTTGGATGTCACACTCATCTGGCTATATGAGTCATGGGTAGGAGTCTTCATTCCTCTCTCTCTCTCTCTCGCTCTCTCTATCTCTCTCCTCTCTCTCTCTCTCTCTTCTCTCCGCTGATCTGCCCCCTCCCTCCACTTTATTTAGTTGTTCGTCTGTCTTCTTTCCTTTTCGTGTGTGTGTGTTGTGTGTGTGTGTGTGATGTGTGTGTGTGTGTGTGTGTGTGTGTTGTGTGTGTGTGTGTGTGTGTGTCGTGTGTGTGTGTGTGTGTGTGTGTATGTGTGTGTGTGTGTGTGTATGTGTGTGTATGGTGTGTGTGTGTGCTGTGTGTGGGTGTGTGTGTGTGTGTGTGTGTGTGTGTGTGTGGGTGTGTGTGTGTGTTAATAACACCTGCCTTGTTTTCTTTCTGTCTTCTTTCTTTTTTTTCCTTTCTTCATTCATTCCTCCTCTTTCTCTCTCTCTGTCTCTTCTCTCTCTCTCTCTCTTCTCTCTCTTCTCTCTCTCTCTCTCTCTCTCTCTTATTCTCTCTCTCCTCTCTCTCTCTCTCTTCTCTTCTCCCCCCTCTCTCTCTCTCTCTCTCTCTATCTCTCTCTCTCTCTCTCTCTCCTCCTCCTCTCTGCTTTTATTTTCAGTTTTTATTATTATTATTATTTTTATATTAATTTTTACTGAATTTGATGTATTTGTTTTGTTAACGCCTTTTCTTCCTTTGTTTCTTGTTTTTTTTTTTCTTTCTGTCTTTCTTTATCTTGTCGTCTTCTCCTTTCTCCTTTGTCTGTTTTGTCTCCTTATACCTTTGTTTGCTTTTTTCTGTTTTCCGTTTAGATTTTTTTTTTTCTCCTTCTCGTTTTCGTCTCCCCACTTTTTTGTTGGGATTTTTTTTTTGTTGTTTTTTTTTTATTTTTCTCTTTCTGTCCTTTCTTTCTCTCTTTTTTTTTCATTTTTTTTTCTTTTTCTTGTTTTTCTTTCTTTCTTCCTACTTTGCTTACTTTCTTCTTCTTTGTTTTTTTTTTTTTTTAGTTTCTTTCTTCACTTTCTTCACTTTCTTCGGCTTTCTTTCCTATTTATTGTTGTTTTTTATTCGTTTCTGATTTCCTACTCTCTCTCTCTCTCTCTCTCTCTCTCTCTCTCTCTCTCTCTCTCTCTCTCTCTCTCTCTCCCATCTTCTTTCTGTCTTTTTGTCTTCCTTCATTTCTTCTTTTCTTCCATTAGTTCCCTTTCCTTCCTTCTTTCTTCCTTCCTTCCTTCCCTCTTTGTTGTTTTTTTTTTTTTAATTGTTGCCATATTTATTTTCTGTCTCTCTTTTCTGTCTTTCGTTCCTTTCAATTTCTTTCTTTCTTTTCTTTCTTCTCTCTTCCTCCTCCCTCCTTCATTTCTTTCTTTTTTCCATTGCTTCCTTAATTCCTCTTTCCTATTGTTTTTTTTATCCAGTCTTCATTCGTTTCTTGTACCTCGTGTTCGCTCCTCCATCTGCCTTCTTCCTTCCAATTCTTTCCTTCTTTCTCTTTTTCTTTCTTTCTTTCTTTCTTTCTTCTTTCTTTCTCTTTCTTTCTTTCTTCTTTCTTTCTTTTCATTCTTTCTTTCTCTTTCTTTCTTTCTTCTTTATTTATTTCTTTCTTTCTCTTTCTTTTCTTTCTTTCTTTATTTCTTCTTTCTTTCTCTCCTGCTTTTTCCCTTCCCAATTCCCCAATCTTCTCTCAGGTCCAATAATTCACTGTTGTGTTCCTGTTCCGACTCTGAATTCGTCTCAGAAAACTCGAGCCAAATTGGCGGGTCCCCTGCCGATCATTCTACGTCTGGAAGTTTTTCTCTTTGGCCCAAGTAGTCGATTAGGGTCTCGAATTTTTTGTTCCAGCTCTGCATCTAGCTCTTGAATCAGGCTTCTAACTGATTCTGCGACTGTTGAGGGCCCGCTGCTGTCTGTGGGTTCTGAAAGACCCTACGACATTGGCTGCTGAAAGAGCTGCCGATGGATGTTTTAAAGTCAGCATTTGAAAGGAGCGTGCACAAAGGATATCTAGACTACCTCGGTGTCGTCAGAAAGGCTGACCAGTCTAACATAAACGTTTGGATAACAATTTCTCAGATTGTTTGATTCTAATGATCTATGTGATGTTGATGTTTATTACTGTCGTCAAGGGAATTGTGAGTTCCAGGGTAAATTATTCACGCATAGATATCTATCACTGGGAAACGCTTTATGCGTCCGTCTGGCATCCGCGTTTTGGCATCAACTGGGGCGCGCGCGCGTATCGTCCTCCACATGTATACGTCTGACAATCGCGGAACAACTCATTTTATCGGTCACTTCGAACTCCCTGATACGGAAGACCACATACAATAAGAAAGAGAGGTGGAGGAAGGAGAAAGAGGAGGATAGAAGAAGAAGAAGAAGAAGAAGAAGAAGAAGAAAAGAAGAAGGAAGAAGAAGGAAGGAGGAGGAGGAGGAGGAGGAGGAGGAGGAGAGGAGGAGGAGGAGAGAAAGAAGAAGGAGGAGGAGGAGGAGGGGGAGGAAGAGGACGGAGGAGGGAGGAGGGAGTGGAGAGGAGGACGTGGAAGTTGAGGCGAGGAGGAAGATTAAAGAAGGAGGAGAAGAGAAGAAGATGGATGACACGTTATCACATAGCATCGAACCTGCGGTGAGAAATGGAAAGAGGCAGGAGTAAGGATATTGGGGGGAGGAACGATATTGAACGAATTGACTGGATGGACACGGGAGGAAACGACTGAATGAAGCGCCAGCTGGCTGCCTCTTCTGATCGGCACTACTCAAGTAGGCAGCACGTTGTGTAAACGAGTGTGGATTGTAGTAAAGTGCTTTAGAGATTGGTCTCTGCCGAGAATAGGCGCTAAATAAGTATCATTATTATTTTATGATTATTAAAAAGGATGAAGAAGAAGAAGAAGAGAAGAGAAATAGAAGAAGAAGAAGAAGAAGGAAGAAGAAGAAGAAGGAGGAGGAGGAGGAGGAGGCGGAGGAGGAGGGAGGAGGAGGAGGAGGAGGTGGAGGAATGAGGAGGATGGGGTTAGGTAAGAGAAGCTAGAAAGAAGAAGAAAGAGGAAGAAGCAAGAAGAAGAAGAAGAAGGAAGAAGGGGAAAAAGAAGAGAAGAGAAAGAGAACGAGACCCAGACAAGAACAAAGAAGGACGACTCCCGCGAATAAAAGCAGAAAAATTGTCGATATTGCTACTTCATATCTCCCTATGGGGCAGTTCCTATCAAATCGTTGGATTATTACACCGACACAGGGCTCTCACCGGCGGCACCCGCGCTGCGCTACTAGAGTCCCTGTAGAGGTTATTCAGAGGTGCTTTGTCTTCTTTTTGAAAGCAGACTATGTAAGCGCGTTGTAAAGTATGTAAAGCCAAGCTTCTAGCAGTGGCAGTGATTGGTGTATTGAGGAGTCCCTAATAATGTCTCTATTACTTTCACCGGCGGGGAGGACCATCGTCACCCACGTGTGAGACACACACCTCGCTGGAAAGAGTAACGAGGAGAGAGAGAGAGAGAGAGAGAGAGAGACGAGAGAGAGTGGAGGATGTTGAGTCGAGAGAGACGGAGAGAGAGAGAGAGAGAAGAGAGAGAGAGAGAGAAGAGCGGTTGGAGTCGGAACAAGACAGAGAGAGAGAGAGAGAGGAACCGTGAGCGAGAGAGAGATGAGAGAGAGAGAAGAGCATGAGAGAGAGAGAAGAGAGAGAGAGAGAGAGAGAGAGAAAGAGAGAGAGCGAGCGTTGGAGTCGGAAAAGAAGACAGAGAGAGAGAGAGAGAGGAGAGAGAGAGAATGAGAGGATGAGGAGAGAGAGATGAGAGGGAGAGAGAGAGAGAGAGAGAGAGCTGAGAGAGAGAGGAACGACGAGCAGAGAGAGAGAGAGAGAGAGAGAGAGAGAGACGAGAGGAGAGAGCGCTGGAGTCGGAGAGGAGAGAGAGAAGAGAGAGAGATGATGAGAGAGAGTGATAGAGTAGATGAGAGGAGAGAGAGAGGAAGAGCGTTGGAAAGTCGGAAAGACAGAGAGATGAGAGAGAGAGAGAGGAGGGAGTCGGAAGAGGGAGAGAGAGAGAGAGAGAGAGAGAGAGAGAGTGAGACGAGAGAGAGGAGCGAGAGAGAGAGAGCCGAGGGGGAGAGAGAGAGTGAGAGGTAGATTCACGGAGAGAGAGAGAGAGAGCGTTGGAGTTCGGACAAAAAGAGAGAGAGAGAGAGAGAGCGAGAGAGAAGAGAGACGAGCGGAGAGAGAGAGAGCGTTGGAGTCGGAAAAGGACAGAGAGAGGAGAGAGAGTCGGAAGAGAGAGAGAGTGAGAGAGAGAGAGTGAGAGAGGAGCGCGAGAGAGAGATGAGAGAGAGAGTGACGGAGAGAGGAGTGAGAGAGAGAGGAGAGAGAGCGTTGGGTCGGAAGAGAGAGAGAGTGATAGAGAGAGAGTCGAAAGAGTGAGAGGAGAAGAGAGGAGATTCCGGAGTGAGAGAGAGAGAGAGAGAGACAGACAGACAGACCGGACAGAAAGGACAGATAGACAGATGGCCAGACAGGTCGGACAGAGACAGGGACAGAGAGAGAGAGAGAGGAGAGAGGGAGAGAAGTGAGCTGCGAAGAGAGAGGATGAGAGGAATGAGAGAGAGAGAGAGAGAGAGAAAAGATAGGACAGTACAGGACAGACAGGACAGGACTGACAGGACAGACAGGACGATAGACAGATGGCCAGGACAGTCGGACACGAGAAACAGGGACAGAGTGAGTGAAGTGTGAGAGAAGAGAGGAGAGAGAGAGCGATAGAGAGAGCAGAGAGAGAGAGATAGTGAGGGCGGGTGGGGAGTGAGGGGGAAGACAGAGAGAGGGAGAGGGTGAGAGAGAGACTGAGACAGAGAGAGGAGAGAGGGGGAGAGAGAGAGAGGAGACTGAGGACCGATAGATAGAGAGAGAGAGAGGCAGAAGATGAAGAGAAGAAGACGAAGAAGAATAGAAGGAAGAAGAAGAAGAAGAAGAATAGAGTGTGAGGAATGAGAGACAGACAGACAGACAGAAGAAGACAGGCATACAGAAAAAAAAACGACAAACAGGACAGAGAGAGACACATAACTAGAAAGTGAGAAACACAGAAAACACTCACATAACACTCGTGCGCCTCACAATTCATCGGTAACATATTCAAGGAACTCATCTCTCACCTTCTAATTTCGCCGCCACGTTCGTAGGGCAGCGTAGTAAGACTGATCCAAGACGACAGGCCCGGGAGCTGACGTTCACCACCACGCTAGCCGAAGGACGGTATTGGTCGATACCCACTGTCTGACGTCACCCAGCGTTTTATGAACGTTGCACCGAACACCTTCGTTCCCCTCGATTCTTGCTGTTACACACTCGATGGCGGTGAAGGAGCAAAGTTCCGTAATGTGGCGTTTTCGTACACATGTGAGTAAAAAACACGTGGTGTGGGGCAGAAAAAGAAGATTGCGGTAAGCCGTTTTCCGAGTGGTCACGAAACTGTCATGGGTTGCAAAGGATACGCCGGGGATACGGGAAGAGGAAAGACATGGGGGCGCTGGCTGGGTATTGTGGGGAACCGGGAACGGCGATGGTGTCGGCCATTTGTCCGCTATGGTTCGATTTGTGTGCGTGGTTTGTAGTGAAAAGTTAGCTTGGTTTGAAATATGAGAAATGGAAGCAACATTAATATTAATAATAATAACAACAACAACAATAACAACAACAACAACAACAAACAACATTCTTCATCATTATCATAATCATCAATTCATCATCAATCATCATCTCTTCATCATCATCATCATCATTCATCATCACCATCATCATAGTGTTACAGTTACAATGCTACTAACTCTGGCGCTAGTTAATTCCTCCTCCTCTCCTCTCCTCCTCTCCTACCTCCGTCCTCTCCTCCTCATCATCCATCATCATCATAATCTCATCTTCAATCATCAAGAAAGGGACAAGAAGAAGAGAAGATGATTTATCATTGTCATTACTCTCACCAGCACCTGCAAGAGCCAATAATGATTGAAGGACAAAGCGAAACAGTTAAAAACAAGATAGAAAAGAAGAAACTACAGAGTGAGGTCGGGGATAGAAGACAGAAAGAAGAAGATAGAAGAATAAGGAGAAGAGAGGAGAGAGATGAAGAAATGTAAACCACAAATCACACACACACACACACAACACACACACACACACACACACTCACAACACACAAACACACATACACACACAAATTCGTAAGGAAGAAGAGTTGTTTGATCCAGTGTTGCTTTATTGTTACTTCTTAATTACCGCAGTATCTTCATTTGGTGGTTAATCTACTATCACCATTGTTAGGTACAGACATCAAAATTGAAGAATGAGAAAAAACAAACAAACAGACTATCAACAACATACACAACACAACAACAAAAAACGAATGATAAGCCTACCTATAAATCCACACAATGCTCACTGCCCCCCCCCCCCCCCTCCTACCCCCACCATCACCACCTCATCCTTTTCCCTCGCCCCTTTATCACTCCCGTTTTACTGTACGACCTCTCCATATTCCCCGCCTCTCCCCCACCCCCCCTCCCCCCACCCACCCCACCATGCCCTTCTCCCCAATTTCAACAAGCCGTTTTCTATTCCTTAAAGCATTCTATTCTCCCTTCTGCATCGGCAGGTCACCTCGGAGATCAAAGAAAGCCATCTCGGCTATCCCCCCCCCCCCCAACCCCAACCCCCCAAACCCCCCCCCCCCCCCCCCCCCCCGCCCCCCCCCCCCCCCCCATACACACACTCCCCCACCCCACTTTCCCCATCCAGCTCTCTCGCCATTTTTCCTCGGTCTCTCTCTCTCTCTCTCTCTCTCTCTCTCATCTCTCTCTCTCTCTCTCTCTCTCTTCTATCTGCTCCTCCCTCCCTTTCTTCCTTCATCCTTCCCTTGTTATCAGGTGGTCATTCTCCTGTTCTGCACCCACCCTCCACCCCCCCTCCCCACAACGCCATTGGCTTGTCGTCTCTTCCCCAAGGGGCCGTAACTCTAAAGCTTCGGAGGTCAGTGATCCCCCCCCCCCCCCCCTCCATTGAGAGGGGACAATGGCGGAGTAGTTTTTGCTGTTTTAAGAATGGTTATCTTTTAATGAAATGCTGAAGCTGCTGTATCACTTCCACCTTCTACCACACCACTCACCACACCATCACCACCAACACAACCTCCACCACCACTCTATCGATAATAATTATATAATAATAGTATTAATACTACTATTTCTAACTACTACTACTACTACTACTACTATACTACTACTACTACTAACCACCACTATCTTACTAACTACTACTACTACTATACTACTACTATATACTACTACTGAGATAGGAACAATGATAATAATCAACAAACGCAACAAACATCAAGAAACGTCAACAACAAACTATAGCAACACAACATACATACAGTAGTAGGTGCAGTAGTAGTAGTAGTAGTAGTAGTAGTTGTAGTAGTAGTTAAGGTATGGGCAATGTAACAGCACAACAGACACTACTATACTACTCTATACTACTCTTACTACTACTTAAGTAATAATAATCGAATAGCACGAGGCTTACAAATTGACGCATTTTCACTTTTTGTATGTTTGTTGAGATATCTATTATGTATTTTCTCTGATGCTGCTACGTTAAAATCACCCCCCCCCCATCTCTCTTTCTCTCTCTCTCTCTCTCTCTTCTCTCTCTCTCTCTCCCTCTCATCTCTCTCTCTCTCTCTCTCTCCTCTTTTTTGAACATTGACGACTACATCTGTGTTGGTGATTCTACATCTCAAACTTCACAACCAAAAAGGCAGCCTTCAAACCAAATTTAATATCTCTCTGTACCTGTCGTCCATCTGCGTTTATTCCCCCCCCCCCACCCCCCCCCCCCCCCCCCCCCCCCCTTTTTCATCCAACTTCTGCAGATTGATATGGTTGTTTCATTGCTTATAATTTCAGAGTCAGCTCAAGTCTCGTGCAAACAGGTACCCTCCCTTCCCTGTCTGATTTGTCTGTCTGTCTGTCTGTCTCTCTTCTCTCTCTCTCTCTCTCTATCTCTCTCTCTCTCTCTCGCTCTCTGTTCTCTCGCTCTCTCTCTGCACCCTATTTTATGTCATTTTTCGCGCGCGCGTGTTGTGTGGTGTTTCTTGCATGAAATCCTCTCTCTCGCTCTCTCTCTCTCTCTCCTCTCTCTCTCTCTCTCTCTCTCTTCTCTCTCTCTCTCTCTCTCTGTCTGTCTGTCTGTCTCTCTCTCTCTCTCTCTCTTCTCTCTCTCTCTCTTTCTCAAATCCTGAGAAAGCATTCTTTGCTAGCAAAAGCAAGCAAAAAACAAAAAAAAACCCATCAGGCTTTTCCCCTGATGATCTGTGTGTTTCATCCTGAAACATCAGATCTTTAACAGTACTTCTCTCTCTCCTCTCTCTCTCTTCTCTCTCTCTCTATCTCTCTCTCACTCTTCTCTTCTCTCTTTATCCCATCACACAACCACAGACTCACACACACTCACACACACACACTTAGTAACACACACACGCACGCAACCACGCACTCGCACGCATGCACGCACCGCACGCACGCACGCACGCACACACACACCACACACACACACACACACACGCACTCACACACACTCACGCGCGCGACGCGCGCGCTCACACACACTGAGCAGGGCCGAACTCCAACCCCTGTACACAGGCTCAGTATCATTGGACACCGACCATTCGGTTGACACACCTACAGAATAAAAAAGGAATGGTACAATGAGTTGTAATGAAAAGGGTGGGGGTGGGGTTGAGGTGGGGGGTGGGGGTGGTGGGGAGGGTACGCGCCCAGCGAGCCCGCCCCTCCCTACTTTCCCCCTCCCCCCCCCTTCCCAACCCTCCTCATTCTCCCTTTCCTTCCACCCCCTCGGATCCTCCCTCCCTCCCTCCTCCTCCCCCCCCCCAACACGGCCACCCCTTTCCAACTTCTTCCCTCGTACACCGGACGTGCTACAGGAAGTCTAGTAATACAAAGGGATAGCCACTACTGTCCAGCAAGCGAGAGGTCAGCTGCACCAAGCAGAAGCAAAACAGCACTGGTGGGGGTAGTAGTAGTAAGTAGTAGTAGTAGTAGTAGTAGTTGTAGTAGTAGTAGAAGTAGTAGTTGTAGCAGTAGCACAGTAGCAGCTGCAGTAGGCAGTAGTAGTAGTAGCAGTAGTAGTGGTAGCAGCAGCAGTTTTAGTAGTAGTAGTAGCAGCAGCAGTAACAGCTGAGCAGCAGCCAGCTGTAGCAGGTGGTAGTAGTAGCAGTAGTAGTTGTAGCAGCATTGTAGTAGTAGCATCAGTAGTAGTAGCATCTGTAGTTGTAGTAGCAGTAGCAGCAGCAGTAGTAGCAGCAGCACAGTAGCAGTAGTAGCAGTAGTAGCAGTAGCAGTGGTAAGTAGCAGTGGGAGTAGTAGTAGCCAGTAGCAGTAACAGTAGCTAGCAGTAGTTGCTGCTGCAGTTAGTAGCAGCCAGTATTAGTAGCAGTAGTAGCAGTTGCAGTAGTAGCAGTAGCAGCAGCAGCAGTGGCAGGAGCAGTAGTAGTTGTAACTGCAGCAGCAGCTGTAGTAGTAGTAGCAGTAGTGCTGCAGTAAGTAGCAGTGCAGTAGCAGCAGTACGTAGCAGTTGATAGTAGCAGGGACCTGCACTGGTTCCCAGCCACTCTTGTAGTGGGGGTTGTTAAATGATGTGGAGAATGCACTTTCGGTTCGAAGCATATAACTGCATTGTCAACCGATAGTTAAATTCCGCTGATCTTACGAATTTTAAAAGAGATTGGCAAGATTTATTTTCCCATTTAAAGAAAATATGTTAGCTTTCAAATGTCGTTAGTCAGAATGTCAAGGGGTTTCTGGACCAGTGCGATGCGCCATCGCAGTTTGTGCACTTCCCGCCTCCCTCAACCCATCTCATGACGTGCCCTTACACCATTCACTGGACTTCAGCGGCAGTGCCATAGTGCAGATGCGCGCGCAGGTGAGATGAGTAAGTGTATCGTTGGGATAGTGAAGTAGAGATGATTTAGAGAGTGAGAGAGAGGAGAGGAGAAAGGAGTTAAGTTCAGATGACCAAGACTGTATTAGTAGTCATGTTTTATTTGACAGTACTCCTAATGGCATGATTTTTCACTCCACACACACCAACTCAAACACAGAGTCACTCAACACCACACACACACACACTCACACACTCACACACACACACACGCACACACCATGAGAAAGAAAAAAATTCAGGTTGGTTCACTTTTCACCGCGGGTCACAGGATGAGCCTCTGATCGCAGTGTATTTTGTTATGGTCGTGCGGTTTGAGTCAAACAATGGCAGCGCTCTTTCTACATCACTAAGAGCGTTAATCCAGACATTGTTGCTATGGCGGGAATGATTAAATTTGCTACTGTCTGATTCCGAATCACTAACATTATTTAACAAAAGTATTTTTGTTTTCAGATATGGTTTTTTTGACATGTCGGTGTGTTTGATGCAGCTTTACAGAAACCATGAAGATAAGGTATTTCTGTGATCTTCTCCATCGTCTACTGAATCATCAGTACTTCAGCTGGTCAACCCATCGGAGTCACAACTGCCATAGAAATGTAGATGGAGTATATGCATTATATGTCAAGTTAAAAAGTAGAGAAAAAGCTTGTTCCCCCAGCCCAACCCAAGCCAAACATGGAGGATCTGGATATCAATATGTGGGAGAAAAACTTAAGGAAATTCATGACCTGGGACTACCGTTTTCAGACTACCTGACTCTCGCATTGGATGATGGATCAGGTGTGTCCGCCGAAACACTACGAAAACAATGTGCTGTGTGGCATAAAACTGCCGTGACAAAATAAACAGTCCGAATGTTGCAACGAGGCTACGCAAATGCAAGTGAGATGCTCCTTCAAGTCCAACAAAGGGGACAAGGAAAAAGAACTTTGCAGCATGAAACCTGACTGCTTGTTTTTTTCTGTGGCGGGTCTCCTACAGCAGGCTCATCTTTTCATAAGGGTTCTACAATGGAAACTGGACGAGAAAGTCAGAAAGAAAGTACTTTCTAAGGGTTCTCCTGCTACTGGAAATAAGTGGGCAGCTGGGAGACATGATACATACAGATTCTTGTCTATCATAACACTGTCTGCAAACATTTTACAAACGAGCTTCAATGCTGAACCCACAAAGCAAACGGGGGAATCTAATGTGGATGGGGTGGCATTTTGGATAGCATTGACGTTTGCAAGGAGCTTGTCTCTATATACAGAGCTTTCAACGTGATGAGACAGTTGCACCAATGTTTATATGACATGTCTCCTGAAGTTGTATAAGTTTACGTCTCTAGAATAGGGTGTGGTTCAAGCCAGCTTTGTGCATTCACCACGACCTTCGGCCAAAGACTTTTGAAAGCCCCTGTCCAATGCTTCAAGAATGCTCTACCGGAAAAAAGGGAAAAGACATCAAGCTTATTTTCAAAAGAAGATGTCGAAGGAGCTTTTCAGAAAGCTATTGACCATGTTTCGAGGCTCTTCTCATTGGCCCAGGTTTCAAAGATTATTCGCTGTGAGATGTTCAAAAGTCTAGCAATCATTTACTGGCTGGTATGAAGAGGATGCACATAAAAAATCAAACCGACAATTCTTACTGCATTAGGTTTCGAGATTCTTGATGGACCAGGTTTCTTTTCAAAGTCATGCACACGAACAGTGTACAAATTTGCACGGCAAGTCCAAGCAGCTTTGACTATTTCTCAACTTTTGATTCTTCAACTGCAGGAGACGGGTCAATACAAAGGACATTCAGGACTACACGGGCTTCATCACACCCAAAAAACACAGAATGCCTGTTCCTGTGTACCTTGGTCTCAAAATTCTATGCTGAATCTAGGAAGAAAGGACTGGTTAAGGTCTGTCCACCTTGGACTCTTTTCTCCATATTCATATGGTAAGAGTACTAGGTATTTCACAGATGTTGCAATACTGTGTGCCACAAATTTGAGAATGAAGGGTTGTTGTTCCACAGGACTGACGCCAGGTGTGTTGACTGTTGGAACATGGTCGACAACATTGATCACAATCTGAGTCTACCACCCGCAAGTGACTCTTTCCATGGAACATGTCTATCTTTAGTTTCAGCAGCCACCCCACACTCATCCAAGGCCAGTGAATATAAAAATAAAACCCGAATGTTCAAGGCAAAAGAAAGGGCACAACCTTTCCAAGTACTCTTTCAGACACGCTGGGTCCCACAAGTTGAAGGAGAAGAAAGGAAGCAGCGATACCAGCAGTTTCTGGGCCTCTTGCAAGCCAGATGTCTCCAACCTGATCAGCGATCAATTTACCCCCCACAACCATGGCTGGGAATGTTCACCTTGTCATCATTTGACTGAGACTGCTGTCAGTATCGTGACTGATGAGGATCAAACATCTTTCCTCCAGGCCGGACTGGCGATCGCCGAAGGCACAGTGGTGACAATTTCGTCATCCACAGAATGTTCAAAGCTTCTCAAAGCTGGATCCTGTAGAACAATTAATCAGTTTCCGTATCATGGGAGCCCTTCCATGCTTCATAAAAACTCAACAAGACAGAAAGCACAGATAGCTCTCGTGCCACTATTGGAAGATTAATGTCATTCGCCCGTCTTTTAATTAAGCATGCAACTGCATCTGATCATGGATGGTGTTGAACACTCAACCCTGGACAAATTCCAGTGATCGCCCATGGACCAGCCACGGTATGCCCTTGCCAAGGAGTAGCCATTGGTCCTGGCCATGTAGAGCTTGGTG
Organism: Conus ventricosus; assembly: GCA_018398815.1. Classification (NCBI taxonomy): domain Eukaryota; kingdom Metazoa; phylum Mollusca; class Gastropoda; order Neogastropoda; family Conidae; genus Conus; species Conus ventricosus. The sequence continues at coordinate 31,219 of JAFLJL010011123.1, forward strand.
AAGTAGTCTTTTGTTGTTTCATGCAAGGAGGGCTGCACATTGGAAATTGCTGCGTTAAGAGTGTTAGGAGATGGCTGATTGGAATTGTGGACAAGGCTTCTTGAGTCTGTCTGGAGTCACCAGGACGGGGTGTTGCGGACCTCTCTGCTGAAGGTTTCACTGGTTGCGTGGACGAGCAGGCCCTTGAAATCCCGCAGCATCACTCTACATACTGCAACAATGAGCTTTTCAGCAAGAGCAGAAAAACAGAGTGAAACCTTCGATGAGTGGTACAGACAGAGTGAGAAGCAACCAATGTTTGCTTAGGGTGTCGAGTTCTGGAGTTACAGTTGGGCGCCACTCCAGCTCATTCCAGTCTATTCCGTTGCTGCAGATTTTTTGAACAGTTTATTCAGCACTGGCGACACTCATTCCCTGGTTTTTTGCCTTGGACCACATCCACTATGCACGATGCGGTATGTGCATTTTAGTGACCTATGTCAGCTCTTAAGAATGTTTCATCTGTACATCA
>JAFLJL010011123.1:46729-47925 GCA_018398815.1 Conus ventricosus
GTGTGGGGGTGGGGGGGGGGGGGGGGGGTAGGGGTAGGGGGGGGGGGGGGGGGGGAGGAGGGAGGAGAGAGAGGAGACTTAGCAAATATATGACCTGTAATATGATAGTGCTTCTCTCTATCTCTCTCTCCTCTCTCCTCTCTCACTCTCTCCTCTCTCTCTCTCTCTCTCTCTCTGTGTGTGCGCGCCGCGCGCGCACGCGCGCGTGTGTGCGCGTTCGCATGTGTTTCTTTTCATTGGTTATACCTCAAGAGGACACAAACAAATAATTTAGATTACTGCAGCAAAAACGACTGTTTCTTTAGGACAAGTCTGATAGAAACCATTTCAACAGAGGTATGATTGCTGCAGCATGGACCAAACATTGCAAAGAAGTCGGAGGGGGGGGTAAGTGTTCCGGTTTATTTTTTTTATTTAATTATATTATTCCCCCCTAGAAAAATTCTCTCTCTCTCTCTCTCTCTCCCCTCTCTCTCAAGCTCCAAGCTATTTGTTCTTTCTCCCATTGTTACTAACGCGCCGAGTTGTCTAACCCTTTGCCCGTCTTTTCCATCGCGTCATTCACCCTCGTCGACCATACTCCTCTCGAAGAACAGTATGAACGCTTTACACACGCGCGTGCGAAATTTTGGATGGCTTGGGATGGGGCAAGGGAAAATAGAGGGGAAGAGAGGTGTAGTGGTGGCGGTTTTTGGTTTTTCCCCCACAACACATCAAGAACCAATTTTTTCCCCCAGGATTGTATTTTGAAAACACGGGTTTAAGTCAAACACCGCTAACCCTTCAGGGGACAAGACTGGTAGAGATAACAATTCGGGGATGTAGAACACACACACACACACACACCACACACACACACACACACACACACCACACACACACACACTACACACACAACACAACACACACACACACACACACACCACACACACACACACACAACCCCGCGCGCGCGCGCGCGCGCGCCACACACACACACATACACCCCACACGTAACGCATAATTTAAATAAGTCATTTATTCAAGGAATTTGTTTTGAAAGCCACTCAATTCAATAGTAGAAACCAACTATGCATTCTCTATACTAACGTGCCCATTCTTCCCTCTTCCTGTCCCCGCTGTCCCCCCCCCCCCCCCCCCCCCCCCCCCCCTTTTACCTCCCTCTCCCCTCTCTCCCCCTCTCCCCATCTCCTCTC
>JAFLJL010011130.1:0-12291 GCA_018398815.1 Conus ventricosus
TGACAGAGCACTGTCTCACACGCCCTTATGAGCAGTACCACCTGGGGCGTTAAAAGCACCCACACTTTGGCCTCCAAAGGTCTGCGAGCATCACCCCATGGGTGTACCAGCCTATTTCATGACTGCAGAGCCACGCGAAAAACACACCCCCAGCTGGAGCCACCCACAGACCACACCCTCCACGGAAGTTATATCAAATCACAATGATTTTTTTTTTTTAATAGGCACACATAAAGAAAGTATTTCACTGGACAACAGCGACATTATTTACAAACATCAAACAAAGTCATGTAACATGTCACACAGTGTCCTCATAAATACATCATGACATTTAGAGAAAATACGTTACATAATCATATTCAGTCTTATTGTTCCATTTGATGCCCAAGGTCACGGACAACATGCAAAAAGAAGGGAATTATATTCTGTGCATTATTAACATTATTCTTGTATTTGTGGTATGTATGGAAACCATTTTGTCCCGTATTCTGCATAATTCATCTCCATCGAGTACATATGTTTCTCAATTTTTATGTCTATAGCATAGTTCCTTTAGAAACATTATTAGGTTGGGTTTCATCTTATTAATTCTACATTTGTATATGAAATATTTTCCCATTAAAATGATTAAGTCTAACATATCATCTGTTTTTGTTTTCTCATCAGTGCCAAACAATATAAGCTCTACATTAAATGACAATCTTTCACAGTGTTAACACTTACTTTTTAGAGTATTTTCAAGTTGTTTCCAGAAAGTATGTGCAAATTCACATCCCACAAGTAGTGACTAATCGAATCTTTCTTCTCTCTATTACAGAAGTTACACATGTCACTATCCACAACCTGCAATCTTTTCAAAATACTATTAGTTACTAAATTCTGTGACATATTTTAAGCTGGAACCATTTCAGTTTTATTTCTTTTATTTTCTTAATTCTTTTTAGTACGTCTGTCCAATTAATAGGTATATCAAGGCGCTGTTCCCACTTCATAAAAGAGCTGATGTTTAAAACTTCAATGTCTTCTATCTTAATATCATAGTGATGCGTGCCCCTTTAGTGGCGCCACAAATGTTTGTAACGCTAATGTTCTGTCATTACTGGTATTACTGTCGAGTTTTATTGACTTTTTCTTCGCATAGTCTATTATTGATTGTACGCAACTTATGTAATTTAGAAAATTGACCTCAGATCCCAGCTTCTCTGACAGTGTGTGATGGCTTATAAAGTTACCACTGTCATCAAGTAAATGTTTAACCAAAAATATATTGTTCTGCATCCATTTCTTGTAAAAGAGCGGTTTATTTCCCACTTTGAACTTTTCGTTACAAAAAATAGGTTCAATAGCTAGATCTGTGTTATTTTTTAATTCTGCAACGGTTGCAAAAAAATTTAATGCCTGAAAAACATCTCTCCAAAAATTATTTATTTTGCTTTGTACAAATCTAGCTGGTCCATATGAATCAAGGGCATCGATTCATGACATAATGAATGTAGTACTGTTTTCCATTTACAATTTTGCACGTATACTTTCCTAATCGAGGCGATTTTTAAGGATTGGATATATATCTTAAGATTGGGTATACCTAGCCCTCCTTTCCAAATATTTGCACAGAGTATTTTCTTTTAATTTTATCATTTTTTGTTGTTCCAAACAAACTTGAAACACATATTTTGCAACATATCTACTGAGAGTCTGGAGGGTTGGGCAGAAGGATCCACAAATATATAAGTTTTGATAGCACTAATGATTTTAGCACTGCTATTCTACCTAGTGGTGTACTTACTCTTTTTGACCATATTTAAATTGATTTTTAACTTCTAAAAATGTATCTGTCACATAGATTTGAGTCATATTTGTCATATTATTCATAAACCACATCCTAGGATTTTAAATTTTAAAGGTTCAACCATTTATATAAGGTAAAGTACGTTTCGACGAATTCTTTTTATCCCTAACCAAACATTAAACTTTTTTCATAGTTTAATTTAAGTCCAATATTTGCTCAAATCATAGAGATCTTGAACAAATTTTCATACTATCTTCATTAATCGGGGTTTAAAATTTTTACCAACCCCCTAAAAAAACGTCGAAAACTGCCAAATGTCCCCCGCCTCCCCCCTTTTTTCTCGGGCGGTCTTCTGTCTGTCTGTCGGTCTGCCCTTCTCTCCTCTCCCCCCTCTCCTTCTCCTCTCTCCTCTCCCTTTCTTTCTCTCCCCCTCCTCTCTCCCCCTCTCTCTCTCTCTCTCTCCCCCTCTCTAAACCCCTACTGACGTTTACGGGGACTCACACAACGGACAAGGAAAAATATACTGAATGGTGCCCAAAACAGCCCTGACAAAAAACGGGACATCAGGGGAAAAACTCAGTGACAAAGGGGGGAAATGAGGGGGAATTTTTCCCAAATGCCAATCATAAAACGCAAAGAGGGGGGCGGGTTGGGCACTGCAAGCGAGTCAGAAGTCCCCTTAAAAAACCCCTGCGATCCCTGTCCCCAAAAGGTTTCCTGCAAAATTTCCTCATGTATTGAACCTGTGCAGAAAAAAAGGAAGAATAAAGATAAACCTCTTAGTAAAAGGGGGCCCCCGGGGGGGGGTTTACTATCAACAAAAAAAAAGTAAAAACAGACAATAAAACCGGGCCCATATTAAGTGAACACATGGGGACCCCCAGGAAAAACCCAGGGGGCACGCCCATACAAAATAAAAACCCCTCAGCACAGGGCCCGTCCATCTTCCCCCAACAGCTACCCGGGGACAGCAACGGAAAGGTTTGAGGGGGTTCAAAGAACCCAGAAAAGCAACTCCGCCCTGTTGACAAACAATACGACGAACGCCCAACAGTAAAGGTGGAAACCCTTAAAAAACCGGGTTTTCCCGGGAGAAGAAAACCCAAACCCAAAACAGCGCCCCCAAAGAAGGGAGAATCCGGGGAAAGGGGAGGGCCAGTCAGAACACTAAACGGGTACAGTTTAAATTTGTGCACAGCCCCCAAGGAACGTGGCGGGGACTTAGGGAAAAGGGGGACCCCAAAAGGTCCCCGCCAAAGGGGCTTAATTTTTTTTTTTTCAATAGGATAGGGGCCCGGGGGGCCCCTTGAAAGTTAAAAAAAAAAAAAAAACGGGGGGTAAAAACCCTTTCACTGAAAAGGGCAGCCCAATAAAAAAAAAAATTTGTCCTAAAGAAAAACCTAAAAATAAAAAGATTTCCAATAAAAATTTCTAAACTTTAATGAAATGGTTTTTTTTTAAATTTGGGGAGAACAACGATTTTTGTAAAAAGAAAAAGAAAAAAACCCAAAGGGGGCCCTGGGGGGGACCCAAGAAGCATTTGGTCTTAAACCCCCCCTTTCTTTTACCCCCCCCAAAACCTCCCCTTTGGTTAAGTTGGGTACCCCCCGGGAGGCCTCCTTGTTACAAGGGACAAACAACCCCAAAACAGGAAATTAAATAAAAGGAAACATAAACGCCCCGGGGGGGGGGGGAAAAAGGGGGGGGGGGGTTAAAAGAAAAGAGCATCCCCCATGGGTGTACCACCCGTTTTTCCATGATTTGCAGAGCCCAAAAGGGCGAAAAAAACCACCCCCCCAGCGCCGAGCCCCACCCACAGCCCCCAACCACCCCCCCCCCAGGGACAGAAAAACGGGCCCACTCCAGACACAGCCAAGCTTTTCCCAAAGGGTCTTAAACCCCCAAAAGGGAGAGAATCCAAAGTTGTAGCCCTTTCCCATTTGCCAACGGGAACTTTCCCTGGGGTTTCATTGGGTCTTTCCCCCACCGCCACTGGCCCCTTTCCTCCGGGGTCGGGAAAAATTAAGGCAAAAAGAAAAAAAACACCCGAAGGTGCTGGGGGGGACCCAGAGAAGCACCGGTTTTCCCACCTGCCCTTAGAGCAGCCCCGTACCACCCCCTGGGGGGCCCCTGCGCTTTTTGATACAAAGGTTTAACGGGGGCCCGCGCCAGGACCCCCTTTCCATTTTAAAAGAAAAAAATCAAAGGGACCATAACGCCCTAAAGGGGAAATTAGCCCCCCCAAATTCCCCCCCCCCCCCCCCCCCCCAAGCCCCCACCAATCCCCCCCCCCATTCCCCCATGGGTGTACCAGCCCGTTTTTAAAGACTGCAGAGCCCCCCGGGCGAAAAAACCCCCCCCCCCCAGCTCCCGAAAACCACCCCACAACCCAACCACCCCTGCCCAGGGACAGGGGAAGACAGTCCCCACTTTTTTTCCGGGGACACAGCCAATTTTTCGCCATACGGTCTTAGTGCCCTCAAGAGAAAATTTCCAAAGTTGAAAGTCTTTCCCACTGTCAAAAAGGACTTTCCCTTGGTCAGTGGGTCTTTCCCCCACCGCCACGGCCCTTTTTCTCCCGGGTTTAAAGCCTATTTAAAGGAAAAGGGAAGAAAAAAAACACCCGGGAAGGTGTTTGGGAGGACCCAAAAGAAGCACTGTTTTCCCCCTCCCTTAAGCATTTCCTGTACCACCCCTGGAGGCCTGCGCTGTGTTGCCCAAAGGGTACGGGGCACCGCAGGACACTCCATTAAGAACAAGGGACATAACTCCCTTCCTAAAACAGAGGAAAATTAGACTACGGAGCGCTCATAACGGGCCCAAAGTAGCATCCCCCAGGGGAACCACCCCCGTTTTCATGACGGCAAGCCCCCCCGGGAAAAAAAAAAAACCACCACCCCCCGCTGCCGACACACCCCCAGCCCCAAACCCAAACCCCTCCCACGGACAGAAAAAGACAGTCCCCACCCAAGACACAGCCAAGCTTTGGGCCCATACGGTCTTAGGGCCCCCAAGGAAAACCAAAGTTGTAGTTTTTCCCCACTGCAACAGGATTTTTTCCCCTGGGGTTTCAGGGGGTTTTTTCCCCCAAACCGCCCCGGGCCCTTTTCTCCAGGGTCAAAAAATTTAAGGGAAAAGAAAAAAAAAAACCCCCCGAAGGTGCGGGGGGGGACCCGAAAAAGAAACGGTTTTCCCACCTGCCCTTAGAGCAGCCCCTGTCCCACCCCTGGAGGCCGGCGCTGGTTGACGGGGGGTACGGAAACGCGCAGGACCTCCTTTAAGAATCAAACAAAACTGCCCTGAACAAGGAAAATTAAAACTACGGTTTGCGGGCTCATAACAGCCTAAAAATACACCCCCCCCATGGGTTACCACCCGTATTTCGGGACGGGCAGACCCCCCCGGGAAAAAAAACAAAACCCCCCCACCCCCCACCCTCCCGAGAAACACCCCACGGGACCCAACCCCCCCCCTGCCCACGGAAGTTAAAATCAAATCACAATTTTTTTTTTTTTAATAGGCCCACATAAAGAAAGTATTTCACTGGACAACAGCAAAAATATTTCCAAACATCAAACAAAGCAGGGTAAAAATGTCACACAGTGTCCCTCATAAATACATAATGCATTTAGGAAAATACGTTACAAAAACAAATACAGCCCTTATTTTCCATTTGATGCCCAAGGTCAGGGGGACAACATGCAAAAAGAAAGGGAATTTAAAAATTTCTGGCATTTTTAAACCATTATTCTTGAATTTGGGTAGGGGTATGGAAACCATTTTGTCCCGTATTCCCAAAAATTCATCCCCTCGAGTACATATGTTTCTAAATTTTTTATTTTTTTAGCATATTTTTCCCTTTAGAAACAAAAATTGGGTTTTTGGGGTTTCCCATCTTTTTAAATTCTCCATTTGTATATAAAAAAATTTTTCCCATTAAAATGATTAATCAAAAACATATCATTTTTTTTTTGGGTTTTTCATCATATGCCAAACAAAAAAACTCAACCTTAAATAAAATTCTTAAACAGTTTTAACACTTACATTTAATATTTTAAAAGTTGTTTCCAGAAAGAATGTGCAAATTCAAAACCCCCAATATTTGCCCTAATCGAATCTTTTTTTCTTTTATTACAAAATTTACACATGTCCTACCACAACCTGCAATTTTTTTAAAAAACAAATTATTTTAAAAAAAATTCGTGACAAATTTAAGCGGGAAAACCCTTTTCCTTTTTTTATTTCTTTTTTTTTTTCTTAATTCTTTTAGTACGTCTGTCCAATTAATAGGTATTTTCAAGGGGGCGTTCCCACTTCATAAAAGAGCAAAAGAAAAAAACCCTTAAAAATGTCTTCTATCTTAAAAACCATAGGGGATGCGGGGCCCCTTTAGTGGCGCCACAAATTTTTTGAAACGCTAAGGGTTCTTTTCCTTACGGGTATTACTGCGAGTTTTTTTGACTTTTTCTTCGCATAGTCCAAAAAAATTGTTTGAAACGCAACTTAAAAATTTAAGAAAAATTAAACCCTCAGACCCCCAGTTTCTCGACAGTGGTGATGGCTTAAAAATTTCCCAACGCATCAAGAAAAAGTTTAAAAACCAAAAAAATATAGTTCGCATCCATTTTTTAAAAAGGGGCGTTTTTTTCCCCCATTTGAACTTTTCTTACAAAAAATGGGTTCAAAAGCTAGTTTCTGTTTTTATTTTTTAATTCGAAAACCGGTTGCAAAAAAATTTTAAAACCCCTAAAAAAAACCCCCCATCTCCCCAAAAAAATTTTTTTTTTTGTTTTGGGTACAAATCTAGCTGGTCCATATGAATCAAGGGCAACGTTTTTCATGCAAATAAAATGTAGAAAACTTTTTTCCCCATTTACAATTTTGAAAGAAAAACTTTCCTAATCGAGGCGTTTTTAAGGTTTGGGAAATATATATTTTAAAATGGGGTATACCTACCCCCCCTTTTCCAAATATTTGCACAGAGTTTTTTCCTTTAAAAATTTTTAAATCTTTTTTTGTTTTTCCCAAAACCCCAAATTTGAAACACTATTTTGCAAAAATATCTTACCGGAGAGTCTGGGGGGTTTTGGGCAAAAGGACCCCAAAAAATATATAAGTTTTGATACCCCAAAGATTTTAGCACTGCTATTTTTACCTAGTGGGGGACTTACTCTTTTTGACCATTTTTTAAATTTGATTTTAACTTCAAAAAAGAAACTTTTCCCCTATTTTTGGGAGTCATTTTTGGGTCAAAATTATTCAAAAAACCCACATCCCAAAGGAAATTTTAAATTTTAAAGGTTAAAAACCTTTTTAAAATATAAGGGAAAGTTTTTTGTTCAAACAAAATTTTTTTTAAAATCCCAAAACCAAAAAATTTAAAAAACTTTTTTTCATATTTTAAAATTTAAAGTCCAGATATTTGCTAAAATTCATAGAGTTTCTGTGAAAAAATTTTTCCCATATTTTTTCTTTCCCCCTTTCCCAAAGGGTGAAGGGGGTTCATCCCCAAACGATTTGTCTTGAATTCGGTATTTTTTTTTTTATCCCTTTTAAAAACATCTTGATCTTTTTGCCTTAATTTTTGTTTTGTTAAGTTTTTCCCGCTTTTCCAATAAAAAAAAAAAAAAATAGGGGGGAAAAAAGGACCCCTCCTTTTCCGGAAACCCACCTACCAAAAAAAATCCTGAAAAAAAAACCCTTCCCGTCACTATAACAAAAGCCCCTTTTTTTTTCCCCAATAAAAAGATAATATCCATTGCTGTTTTTTCCTTTTTTTCCAAAAACCGAAACCCCACATAAAACCCCTACCAGAAAGACCCACCCCCAAGAGAGTCAAATGCTTAACGAAATCGAAGATCCTAAAAAAACCCAGGCAAGGGGTTCACCTCAAAAATTAGTAAAATTACTCATAAAAAGGTTTTCTTAAACTGTCTCCTATTTTCAACCAAAGAAACCAAAACTGGTCCTCATTTTATATTTGGGGTAAAACCCGAAAATTTTTTTTTTACTTGCAATAAGGCAGAAGCAATTTTATAAGTAACATTTTGAAATGAAATTGGGTTTTCCAATTCTTTAAATTTTTCTCGGGGGCTTAACTCCTTTTTTTTAAACAAAATCATTATACCTTCTTTTTGTGTTAAAGACAAATTTTTCCCTTTATTGAAACCCCCCTCGTTTAATGAACAGACAACAAAATCCCCCAAAAGTCTCCAAAAAAATTTTTTAAAATTTACTGTCATAAAACCCCTGTCCCAGGCTTTTAAAAAAACATTTTCCAATTTTTTTTAAGACTTTAGGGACTTCCCCCCTAAGGTAATTGGTCCCTCCAACTCATCGGAACCCGCTTTTATTAGTTTTTGGGGGGATTAAATTTCATATTTTTTAAATTTTTAATTCTTTACTTTTTTCTGGATAAAAATTTTTTTAAAATTTGTTTTTTTGTTTTCTTCTAACCTAAGGTCCGTTTCTGTTAAGTAAATTCCTTTGTTTTGTGATATTTTAGCATTCTTTTGCTTACAAAGTTTCTTTTTTTTCCCGTAGCAAAAGTATTTGTTTACTTTTTTCCCCTTTTTGACCCCATCTTCCCTGGGCCAAAATTAATTCCCTTTCCCTCTTTGTTTTTTTCCAATCTCATTCAATTTATCTTTTTTTCTTTTTCCCGGGTTTTCCCCCGTCTGCTTTTCCCAAAAAAAGGGGTTTTGGGTTTTAAAAACTTGAATTTCTTTTCAATGTGTTTTTCTTCCCCCTTTATTTTTTTTAATTTTTTTGAATGCCTTTAAAAGTTATTGTTTCTGCCCCTTATTTTCCCTAATCAGAGTATCTAAGAATAACTGGGCTGAAACAAAAACGAATTTGATTGTTTTGGGGGTTTTATCAAGAGAATTTCTAAATGTATGGTAGTAAACGCTTTTTCTTCCTTTAAATTTTTTTTAATTTTTTCATTAATAAAGGTCTACATATATCTTTAAACTCCCCAAAAAATTAAGATTAAATTTCCAAAAAACCTTTATGTCGGGTTTTTGTTTCTAAAAACAAGTTTATATAACCAAAAAGTGATCGTTTTTTTATCCCAAATTTAAATATAAACATCTTCAATATTAGTGATTAATGTATCGGACACTAAAAAGAAATCTAGCCCGCATTGTTGGAAGGGTTTTAGTCTTCTCTGTGTAAAAACCCCTCTCGGCTTTATTCAACTCTCTCCATATATCAACAAACTCTATTTTTTCCCTCATTCAGTAACTACTTTTCCCGCGCTGTCTGTTATTATAAGTTTAAAAATTTTTATATCAATACAAAGGGTTTTAAAAAACCCAAAATTTAAATTCCCCCCGGCAAATTTTTATACGGCATTTTAAAATTTTTCTAAAGCAACTTGGTTTTTCAAAGAGGGAAAGGGTCATCTTTATTTGGTCCATAGATATTCTCCCCAAAAAAAAATCTTTTTTTCCCCTTTTATTAATAAAACCCTATTATGAATTAACCCCCGAACATCTTTAATTAATTTTTTTATTTTAATTCAAAGTTATTAAAGAAGAGGGATTGGCCCCCCGCCCTTGGGTCTAGAAAATTTTTAGAAAACAAAAAAACACTCGTACCCCATTCACTTCTTATTTGGCGTTTTTAATTTTTTTTTGTGGAAAAGTTTTGTCTTTTTAGAAAATAAAAAAAAGTACGGGTTTTTGGGCTTTAAAAAAAAAGAAACCAAAATCCTTTTTTTTTTGAAAAACCCCCCCCCCCCCCCCCCAGACCCGGGGAGTTCCAAAAGGGGACATTAGCAATAAAAAATCCAAAAACCTGTTCAAAATTTTAGTTACTTTTTTTTATGACTTCCCCCATTCTCTAAAAATTTTTGGGCCTTTTGGGTTTTCCCCCTTTGGGTGAACACAAACAACTGACAAATTTAACAACTTAAAATCAAAAAAATGAAACCCAAAAATACAAAAGTACGAAACTCCCAAATAACTAAACATACAGGGAAAAACCCCAAATAAAAGCAAAAATTCTTGACCCCAAAGCAAAGGGAAATGGAAAGGCGCAAGAATACAAAAAAAAAACCCAAAAAAAATAAAAAGATACAAAATTTAAGAAGAAAAACAATAGGGCCGTCTACTTCAGTGACTCAAATTTACAACATTGACAACAATCGCAAGTGCCCCCGCTTGAAAATTAAAACTTTCACATGTTGATGTTTTTCCCCCCCCAGGAATTCCAGCAGGGGGCGGAGCACACGGGAGAGAGAGAGAGAGAGAAGAGAGAGAGAAGAAAAAGAGAGAGAGAAGAGAAAGAGAAGAGAGAGAGAGAGAGAGAGAGAGAGAGAGAAAAGGGGATCCGCAGCAAAGGAAAATTTTGTAAAGCTCCAGTGCATGTTGTTGTGAAGCACCCCCCCTCCCCCCACCCCCCCACCCAACCCCCGCGGGAAAACACACCACACACACACCAAAAAAATCCAAGTACATTTCAGCTCTTTTCGAATTTACCGGACTTTTTGGGGTTTTTAAATTTTTTGATACCTTCAAAGCCCAAAAGCATTTAACAACATCAAAAACCCTAACAAAACGAAAAAACACAAAATTTGGGCCGCCCGCGCGCTCGCGCCCCCCACCGCCCCGGGCTGTGCGGGTGCCAAAAAGGGCCCCCTGACACAGTTTTTAGAAGGGAAAAAATCACAAACGGGAAAGGGGGGTTTAATCACACACAGAAAACAACCCTTTCGCTTTCTTCCCCCCTTTCCCCCCCCTTTTCCCCCCCCCCCCCCCCCCCCCTACACACTTTCCCCTTTTAAAGGATCCCGTGCAAATGTTGGTGCGTGGGGCCGCGCGCACCCGCCGCGCGCACTTTAATGTCGTGACACAACTAGTCCCCAAAAAATACCTTTTAAAGAACAAAACCCAAAACATGTAAAAAAAACGCCGGGCCAAAAGCCAAAAGGGAAGGGGGTGTGCAAAAAATTAAAAACCCCCCCCCCCCCCCCCCCCCCCCCCCCCAAATTAACAAGAGAAGGGGCAAAAGGACTCATAAATGGCTATTAAGAGGGAAAAAAAAAAAAATAAAAAAAAAAAAAAGAAAGAAAGATTACCCATCATAGACACACGTAAAGTGTCAGAAAAGCGGTCGCCTTCTTTAGCTGGTTTGGGTTCCAAACCCCCGAGCACAGTTTAACCCACTCTTAAGCCCCACATGGACAAGCCACTGTTGTGGGAGCCGCGCGCACGCCACGTGCTCCGTAACGCGCCGCGCACGCGCGATTGCCTAAAGCCGGAGTGGAGAATGGGCGCTATTGGCTTTTTCTTATCTTGTTGGGTTTTACTTATGGCGAAACGGAAAAAAAACTCGGGTTTGTTCGATGACTAAGGCCCCTAGAGTAGAGGAGGGGGGGGGGGGATACGGGGGCCCGGGGGGGGAAGGGGAAGTAAGAGTGGGGGGGGGGGGGGGGGGTGGGGGGCGGGGGAGGGAAAGGGGGGCGGGAAGGGTGCGGGGGGGGGGGCGGAGCTAGGAAACGGAGCGGGGAAGGGGGCGGGGGGGGGGGGGGGGGGGGTGGGGGTGGGGGGGGGGGGGGGGGGGGGGGGGGGGGGGGGGGGGGGGGGGGGGGGGGGCGGAGCGGAAGCAACACATGATGACGGGCCCGGTTTAAAAAAACGTTTTTTCGGTAATTTTTGAAACCCACTTTTTTAAGATTATGTGATTTATAATTCACAAAAAAAAGAAGCTTTCACACCAAGGGCGAAATTCAGAGGAGTATTTTTTTAGTTAAAAAGACTTTTTTTTATTTTTTACACGGATTGAATAAAGTCTGAAAATAAAAGATCATTTTTTAATATTGAAAAAGTTTTTTGATAGCAAACAGAATTATTTTTGGATTTTACTATAACCTCCAATAGGTCAAATGCCTAAAAAACCCAAGGTTTTTCATGGAACCATTTTAAAAAATGTTTTTTTGGATTTTAGAACATAAACAATTTAATGTGTTATTACGGGGACCTAACGCAAAATCCTCAAAAAAATAATGCGGCATTGATGTTGAGAAAAATTTTTTTAAAAGAACTAGACCAGCGCCAATTTAAACTTTTACACGATAATCTGAAAATGTATTTGGTGACAATTTTAGAACTAACAACTCTTTAAGACCTTGTTTTTTTGAATAGCTTTGTGAACATGGTTTCGTTTGGGAGAACCTTAATCCCGTTTTGGATGGGTACGTTGTTTTGCCAAAATTTACTTATGCCAAAATACAGGCACTTTTGTTTTTGAAGATTCTATCGAAATCGATCACTTTTTCGAGTTGTACTTTCGTTTCCTTTGACTATTCAAACCCAAAAACGGGATACATGAAAGTGAGCAATTCTTTTAAAGAAAAACATGTTTGGGGGTAAACAAGGTGAAACGACTTCTAAGAATCGAAAAAAAGGACATTCTGAAGATTTTTAACGGGGCGGACGCCCAAAAATTAAGTTTTTTTGGGGATTGTAGGCAAAAAAGGAATTTTTTGGTTTAAAAAA
>JAFLJL010011132.1:0-20000 GCA_018398815.1 Conus ventricosus
GTTCTCATTTTATGTTTTTTTTTAAAATTAAAATTTATTTTATTTTAAAAAATGAGCCCCGAAAAACTATTCCAACCTTGTATCCCATTCTGCTTTTATTGGAGGTAAGTGTGGTCCTCAATTTGGTAAAAGCTTGTTAAGATTAAACCAGCGATTTTGGCAAAAAGACTTGGGATTCGCAAAGCAATTTGCTATCTTTGCAGTTGGGTTTTGCCCGAAAAATTTTTTAGTCAAGCAAGGAATAACCCCAGACAATTAAATATGAAGAAAAAAAAATACATTTAAAAAAAAATGGCTTCACTCGCAATAATGATAGGGGGCGCGTGGTGAATGCGCTTGTTTTGGGAAGAAATTTCGCATTTAGTAAACTGGGGAGGGGAGGGGGAGAAAAAGACATAAAAAAGTATGGAGCAATAGAGTGCAAAAACCCCTAAAAAGGCGAGATTTGAGCGTTAGTTTTATTTTTGACCACTGAAAAAAACGGGGGTGCAGTTAAATTAAAATTTGACCAAGCAAAAAAAGAATTTTATCTAGTTACAGGCAAATGGTCCAGCATTGCCCCCCACCAAAATTCAGTGACTTTTACAATCATCGAAAACAAAAGAGCAAAAAATCGGGTTTATTGTCGTTGTATAGTGGGATTTTGTTGCACATAATATTGGCTGAAAAAAAAAATGAACAAAATCTATTATTCGCCCCAAAAATATTGGAAGGGTTCACAGCAAACAAAACAAGCCAAACGGGAGGGGCAGTGAAAACAGCAAGGGGAAAGGGTTTTCTAACAAGCGTTTTTGGCAAATTTATTTCCCGCCCCTAGCGAATAAAGCCCAAACCTTTTCAATACAACTCCAAACGCACCCATCAAATGGATTTTCTAATTTACCCTCTGATAGGATTAGACGAAAAAGATTTAAGTACGCATTACAGTCATTGACATAGCTTCAAGATATAAAGATGCTGAACCATTAACACAAAAGAGTGCTTCTGCTGTTGCTGTTGCCATACAACTGATATACCAACGAGGCCCCACTAAACTTACCCTCGCATGATTCAAGTCGATGATGGAAAAGAATTTAAAGGTCAAGTGATCAATTATTGTTAAAACACAGAGTTACTATTAGAAGAGGCATTCCGGGGTTCACGATCACGGGCTTTAGTTAAAAAACTTTAACAAACAGTTAGCCGAAAGACTTTTTCCTACCAGTATCACAGAGACTGATTGACAATTCTCGCAACCGAATGGGTTAGAAGATTGCCCTCAGTTTTTGCGCGCAATGAATAATGAGAATTTAAAGGGCTAAAACCTTCACAATCACAAAAAAACAAAAAATGTTGCTGAAGGAGACCCCAGTACAACAGCAAACTATTACCATTTGGTTTGAAAGTAAGGCACCTTTATTACCGGGGGAAGCAAAAGGGGGACACTCGCATCAGGGCAACTGATCCGGTTTGGAGTGTTGATCCATATGAAATAAAAAGAATTGTAAAAATGAATCCGCCCGTGTATTATTTACGAGAAACGGGCACAACAAAACAACCAGCCCCTCAAAGATCTTTTGTGAAAGAAGACTGCAAATAATCCCGCCAGACACAGTTCCGCTTTAAATTAATTTACGTAAACATATTTTGGTTTATAATGGAAGGCCAGAAGGAAGGCAGAACGAAACACGAATGGTAAGGAAGAGACTTGATCTTGATAGGGAATCTATGTCATGCGGGAATGCTATTAAGGAAACATTTTCGTGATTAATCAATGCATGCTAAATCATCAGTTCACCTACAACTCAAGACCCCTAATTGGAAGGAGAATAAGTTTTTTCTTGAAATAATATAAAATAAATTCGAACGCGTCAGCTAACATGAGTAAGATTTCATTGAATTGGATGATGCTTTGATTGTTTTATAAAAAAGTTGATGTGAAAAAAATATAAATCCCCTGTTTATGCGGTTCTCCTGGGGCCCGATTGCATATGAAATACTCTGGATTAACAAACCACGTTTTGTGTTTGTTCTCTGTCTAACGACTGCTTTGTTGTTACAAACAGTTGTGTTGATATCATGTGATTAGATCGCAGTTTTTACGTTGTAATGATGAAAAGTCTTTTTGCCAAAACAATGCTTCTTTGTAGTTGTCATGTGATAGTTGGAGCACAACGCTGAGAGTACTATTCCCTTTGCTTTCTTATTGATTTTCTCCTGGTCTCGTAATACTGTCACATTTTCTGACTTAACCCACTTTTACTCATTGTTTACCTTTCCAGATAATTCTCTGCATCCATTTCCTAAACTTCTTGTTAGTTATCTGAATGTAAAGGCGAGTCTTTGGATAATCGGATGTATTTCCATCCTGCATGCCCTTTAGACACTTCCATTTCCATGTCTTCTATAGATGTCTTCATAGGGATATCTAGAACAAAAACTATCTGTATCTGTGTTTTAAAGCACTATGATCAGGATACGAGGCTTTAAAGTAGTCATAAAGAATTAAAAAACTCAACATTCATAAAGCTTTGATATTTCCTAAACAGTAAAACAATAAAAAAAGGTTTGTTAATTTGACTATCTTTTTTTTCACATTTTGCCATAAAGCTGATCATGAAATCTTCTGAAGTCCTGATAATTAGGTTTTGAAGTCAGCCTTAATTGCTTCATTCTCTCTGGTGACCAATCTGACATCTTTACGTTTGTGGGGATTTCCTTAGTCTTTCCAAAACATGCTGTTGTTCATCAAAACTGAAAAAGTCTTTTTCTGAAGCATGGCGGATTTATTTCTGACTGAGAACAGTGTTATTCATGTTGTTTGGTTTCAGTGAAATGTTCTTGTCAAAGCAATTATACGATGAACAGCTGTGAACTTTAATCATGTCTGAATTAAATTGCAGAAGTCTGTAATGACAGACATAATTTTTTTTTGCCTCGAAGATTAGGGCACAGTTTTTGGGGGTTCTCTTGGATCCATATTTAGACCTTTTTGCTGCTATTGGTAGTCATTATGCAGGTCATGGAGGTCTTGAGGATATTCTATGTCAACTTCTAGAATGAAACACGCTGTGATCAGGCGTTTGAAACTGCCCAACACTTTAATGATTTGAAATGATTATTCGTACCGTGTACATTTTAAAGTTGCGTAATGGAAGTGATTGCGCAATTGCCCAATGACAAGATTGTTTGCATTTTTATTATTAAATTACATGGTGATGTTAGTACCTTGGACTGGATCATTAATGATCCAGGTTTTTGTTGTTTGGCTTTTTACAGTAAATGATGCGAGGCCATACATAATTCTCCCCGCAATCCGTTTTCTATCATCTGAAAGCATTGGTAAATATGACATAAAAAATCTGTACTCAGTAAACTTTAAGAAAGCATCCCACTAATCCGGGGCGCAGAAAGATAAGCGCAGGATCCAAACTGTAATGTTTCAGCAGGGCTTCTATAATTTCAAAAGGACGTCCGCCAACAAACATACATCTGCCTTTAAATAGGTGTCATGATAGTCTCCCTTCGTTTTACAATTATCTTGTGCCAGCATCTTGAAGCATGCTGGTTATCGGAGTCGTGATATGTCCTTATCCTTAAGATAGAAAGAACGCGCCTTTAGGCGGAAGTGTATCTTCGTCAAACCTTTCCCAATGTTCATGTATCATAGGGTATTACTCTCTTCTATACAAAGCGTTGAGTCAAAATATTCCTGCGTTATTGGGCAGGACTCTTATGGACATAGGCGTGCCTCTAATGAGCCATACATGTGCTGCCATAGAGTCGTAGTAAGACTGTTATTTAAAGTGTAACACATGTTAATTTTCTGATGGGGACGGTGAAATGCGCTACCCTGATGCGCTGGTTACTGCTTGCAATATAAGATGAGGAGTCTGTAACCTCGCAAGTTATGAAAGAACATGGGCAGCCAGCTTCATGTCTTGATCAAACTTTAGTTGAAGATTGATTTACTGTGCGCTGCTCCTCTGGAACTGTTCCGCTAATGTGCTTTTGGTCTTTATCTTTTTGGATCGCTGAGTCTGATGAGAGGCCTTTCTAATACCAAAATCCAACAGTGAGTGGCTGAGTCATACTGCTGTGGATCTTCAGGAAGTCATTATGATTTTAGATAAATTCAGGATTATTTGAACAGTCTTTCGCACTTGCTGCATGCGCTGTTTAAAAAAATTTCTAGCCGCATCTGGTCCCTGTATAATTCTGGCGATGATTGTGCGCCATCCGACCTGACTACATCATTGATGAAGGCAAATGAACAAAATTGATGATACTCATTAAGGACGGTTGTTCGAAGTTTTTGCGGCGCTGTGGCCTTTCATAAGGAACAATGAGTATTCGAAGTCTGAGTGTTAAATAGTATGGTGAATGTTGCATCCGTTTCCAAGTTCTTTAAAATAACTTTACTGCCTTCTGGGGGCGTAATTAGTTCTGTTATTACAGGCAACTGGGCGATATATCACCAATGTTTTTTTGTTCGCTCCGGGCCTTGAACAGATTGGCATTCTTGTAAAATATTGTCTGCAGAATTCGTGTTTGTGCCCTCTTTTGAAGTACTGCTGATTTAGTTTTCTCAATGGTTCTTATCAATGTATATTGTGGCAGATACGATGGTTGAAAACATTTGTAGTAAGTCAACTGATTTTGTCTGGCTCGCCAATCGTTGGAATGTTCTTGGTCACTGTAATTGGCACTAAATCTGTTTCCTCATCCATTATGTGTAGACATTAAACAGTTATGGTTTGTTTTGTTCTTCAAAACTGATCAATGTGTTCTACATAACAGGAAGATATTCCACTAAAGTTAAGATCATTGATGTAGGGCGGATAGTTAGACACTCTTCTGCGTTTTTGCGGGCGTAATGCAGGCCTTGCAGAAAAACACACCACATAAAACATTTGTTGTCTGTATTCGTTATGTTTAGAACTGCTTTTTTTGCGACTAATGCTGGAGGCTAGTGGAGTGAGACGTGCTACATTCGGTTGGGCTTCTTAGATTGTTTTTATCTGATCTCTAAGACTTCGCCCTCTGACCAACCGGAGCTCTAATTTTGCTTCTCAGCATATGGCAGCGTCAAACTGTGTAAGCAGTTCGTCTGCCAAAAGGGTGTTAGTCGTTATGAGAAAGAATAGTTGTTGTATTAGTCGAGACCCAGAATTCTAGGTTTTTTCATTTATTGTTCATAGTCGATTAATCAGCTAACATTACTTTAAATGGTGGGTCTATTAGTAGTTTACGTGGAACTTGAGCAATAGAATGTACAACGCTTGCCCGCACGTTTGTGGATCAAAATGGCTTATAGATCATATCATTCTGTGCTCTTGTTAAAACGCTCTCTATCATGGATTCCTTTCAAAAAATTCGTTCTTGCCCTTCATATTTCTTAGCCATGTTGAGCTTCTTTTCTAACTCAAAATTATTTATTTAAATTAAAAAAAAAAATAATTAATCTGTTTCAATATCAACGGTCTTGTTGTGTTGGACTAATAAACTTAAGTATAACCACCTATCGGTGTGTTACTGTGAGCTGTTTAGAAACAGTGGTTAATGTCTCGTTTACTTTTTTTAAGCATCCTTTTTTATTGCTAGGGGCTGGCTGTTGAGAAAATTGCCATAGCCTTTATTTGAAGATCAAACTTTTGTTTTTGTAGTCATCAAAATCGGGCCTGTAAACGATTAAATTCTTATCAGTGATGTTTGAGTCAACATGCGCTTTATTTTTTGTCTGTTTCTAAACGAAACTAAGTTTAGCCGTTATTAGTTGAACCCATAGCTGTGTGCTTTTTGGAGTTTAGTTTTTATTTTTTTACGGCCGCATTACTGCTAAATGAAAACAGGACGTGAGTAAGCACAAACCTTCCTAGAGGTTAAAGCTGCGGGTGGCATATGCCCGTGATATGTGGCCTACACTTGTTCCTGCTGATAGAGCACTTACAGGTGTTGCCTCCCAGTATTAACTTTGTCACTCATTTAAGGCAGAGAATACTTCGTTTGGTTTTGATGTTTTTTGAAAGGTCTGCTCTAAGTTTTTGTTGTTTTGTTGTAATGTGTGTTAATCTGAAGGTTTTTAGTTAGGGCTTTCTTATAACAGGCAGTTTGACTGTATCTCTTCTCTTTCGGCCGCATGTCGGCACATTTGGGATCATACTGAACAGACTGCTTTTTTAAATTAAATTAATTAGTATATTACCATTTTTATATCTGATATTTGCAATATTCAGCTGCGCATATATAATAAAATCAATGTAATTAAGCGGTTTATCGGTTCTTCTATCTTTATCAATATGATGTTTTTATTAGTCTCTTACGTTTCCCGCTTCCATGCAACTGATTATCCTCTGTTGACCGTAGGTCAATTCCATAAACCGTATTTTGTTGTTTATATATCTTCTGACTAACAGTTGAAGAGTAAATATTTAGACTATAGGTTTGCTGTTGGATTTCTACCCTCACGCTCCAATCGTTTTCTTTTTTCATCCAAAATGTGATAAGGTTTAAGCCGCTAGCGTAGAAATTGTTAGAGGCTGCCTCAATCGAACATTTGTTATCTTTCGTTATTTTTGGGATTAAAAAACTTTACCAACTTCCTCTTTTGAATGGGTCTTCATCTTCACACTAGCAAATAATATTCCTTTAAGCGATCGTGACTGAACACTAAAACCTAAAATTTCCTTTAGTGTCTGCCTGCTTCTGGGATATGTTGTATGATGAATCACTCTTTTCGTAATATTTTACTAATTCTGATCATATTGGTGCCCCAATCTAGCCTTGCTAATTTAGAGTTGCTAACTACGTCAAACTCTAACGAGATGTCAGAAATGCTGTACTTTTGCTCCGGTGTCTGATGATTTGGTTATAACCGGTGGTATTCATTAAAGTTAGTTCATATGCCTATCTGTCTTTTAATTGCTCCTTGAAAGTATGGTGCATGCGCTTTTAAACAACTCAAAATCTAGGGAATGGAAGCGGTTTTCATTACGCAAATTTTACAGTACATTATTTTTGAGTTCTCTTTAGTATCTCAGAGCCTATTCATTGTTTGAGTGCTTCTTATTTTCGATTCCTTGGAAACGCCACATGATCATCCCTTTCATTCCCAGTTAGCCATTATAGTCAGAATAGAGTTTAAAATCTGTCTGCAATTATGAAGAAATTATTTCGTGACCCTAAGTTTTATAGAAATTTTCTCTTAACAATTGCCAGCCACATGATTCTGTAATTCTGTCCTGTTTGGGTCTGTTGTTTGCGAAACGATGCTTTTTTTGAAAGTTATGGAGTGCAGAGCCTGGCACAATCAATTCATTCCGCTCTAGGTCTGGAAATTTGACAGTAAGATAAGAATTTGATCTGCTTCATTAGTGATGATTATTTGGAACAATAATATTCGAGTATTTCCCTTCACGGCCAAGGGGCTCTTTCTGTTTTTATTGCGGGTCAAAGAATCGAGCCATATGTTTGATGTGGGCATTTTTATGAAGCAAACTAAAAAGTTAATTATTAAAAACTGACATGGAATTGAAGTGCAGAAGATTATGATGTTTTTTTGATCGTGGAGACGACATGAGTGAAATGATCCCTTTGAACAGCAACGCTCAACGATCTCAATGCAGCAAGTTGAATTAACTGAATGTCGGTCGGTGATTTTACAAAAGTTTAGGCCAAGAATCCTCCGATTTATTGGACCCAAATGATGTTGAAGTAATTGATGTCATTTGTCTGTAAAGAAACGACAAAGGGCAAATTGTTCGGCTTACAACTAACCCGTCCATCAATGTTACTTGCCGTGGGTTCAATTAGAAATAGACTCAGTGTGATAGATCAAATAGACTTGGCATTGCTATACCAAAATTAAGGGCGCGGAGATGCTTAAACATTCAAAAAACACACTACAAGGATCTCCCAACAGATAACAAATGAAAAACATGGAACTTAAAGAATTAAATCAAATCAGCAGGCGCGATTATATAATCATTGGAAGCAGAAACAAGTTTTTAGAAGAAACAGCGTTTAAAACAAATAATGATTCCCCATTGCTATGCGAGAATTTATTAGCCCCTTTGGAATAGTACTTTAAGAACCTTCAGGGCGATTAACAAAACTAATTTTGCAAACTAGTGTGAAATAGATGGGATATAAAAAGAGAAAAATGAAAAACTCGTTGAGGCTGATGACGCCAACTTAGGGCCTGATAGTAAAGGAAAGAATTAACCAATGACTAAAAGATCTTGAACAAGAGAGATCAGCAAGATAGAAGTGACGAACTGCTACGAGACCTATTACGAAACTCAAGGGAATAGAATAGAGAAACTATCGAAAAATTTTATATGAAGACGCCCAACCTAGCAGTACGAATAAGACATTGTTTAGGAGGCAGGGAGTCACATTAGCAAGCGTTATAACAGCCTTAGGATTTGCAATAATACACTGGTGATGGATATACTGGGGCAGTGGTCATAGTTCATTACCTCCGCCGCCATCGCCTCCACATAATAATCATGGGTAAAAAACAGCTTGTTCATCTTGCGAATTTATTAAAAAATTAGCCAGTTTAAGCTATAGGACTCTTTACCGGGTATATTAGGGGGTATTGTCAGCTGGCTTTTGTCTACTGCAAGAAAAGTAGTGGCTTTATGGCCGAGGCAATTAAGGGCTTTAGTTCTTGTAATAGTGGGGTGACTTTTTTAGTAAGATAAAGACCAAGTAATTCCTTTGCCAGTTAATCAAGAATCAAGCGCTGTCTTTTCTTTTATGGTCATCGCGAACAAGAGTCCGCAAGCTTTGCTGAGTCTTCAATGACTTTGGGGGGTTGAGTACTTAGGGGCTTAGATGACTTAATCTTAGGGTGTTTTTTTATTGTTGTAATATTACTGGAAGAATTTATGTCGTTTTTCCCAACCTTCTGTTCTATGCCTGCTTATATGAGAATTTCATTATTATAGTTTATTATTATTCCTACTGGGGTCTGTCGGTCAGAACAGAAAGGCAGCATGTATAAACCAGTGCATCGGCAACAAAAGCTTACTTTCGATCTGGTATTGTTAACATGTTGGTACTTTTGAATACTTGAAGGTAAATCAACTGTAGAATATATGGTCCTCTAAATTTGCTAAGTATTGTTTTTGCGCGTCTAAGCCGTAGATAGGATCAGTTCTGGCTCGATCTCGCCTGTGCTTGCGAACCTAGCAAAACACCAACGTACGTAAGAATAGGTCGTTATACTGCGTTCTATTCCCGCCTAGTTAGGCATTAGAGTGTCTATAGATAAATGTTGTCCATGTGTTTTCTGCTCTTGTTATGGACCAGGAGCATGAACAATTTTGAAAGGAGAACGCCGGTCAAATGATACTTTCTGTGCGAGTTGCCGAAAATAAATGACGCCATCTGAGGCCTGATTATGATCCAACTTTTGTCTAATGCATGTCTTGATGTTTAATATTGGAATTCGTTACAGATCCTTTCAAAAGCCTATGTTTTTCTGTTTGTGATGTGGATTAAATGGTTTGTTTCATTTGGTAATGGCGCTTGTGTTCAGACAATATACGCCTGAAAGGTGTAATAAAAATGTAATCTGTACACTGACCTCACCCAAGGATCCATGGTGATTTAATATGATCAGATACGGACACTCCACACCAGTTGATGCGCAAAACACAGCAAAGTTTAACTGGTTCTGATAAAACTGCATCGGTATTGACTCTCAACCGCTATTATGGATGTGCACGTTTTCAATAGGGGGGTTAAGATATTTGGCTATTGGAGTTACTCACCTTTTATGTAAAAGCGACAGTCTGGGTCACTGCAATGTCGAGGGTGTCAGTGCGATATTTTTAAGATTGTATAGTGCGGCCAAAGAATATTTTGCGCTAGTATATTTGATGCACTCATTTTTTAATTTGGTTTTTTAAAAAATGTTTGTAACACTAACAACACTCAAGACAGTCCTTCGTTTTTAGAACATGCTATTTGATAAAATCAATTGCGGGCCATAACGGTCGCGCTCCAGAAATATTTTACAAAGTCGAAGGGTGTTATTTAAGCGAAACCAAGGGGAAATAGATAAGATTATAAAAGATTTGCGGGGGGCTCAAAGATAACCAGTTAACAATACCTGATGGTTAGTACGGGGTTTGCTCACTAAATGAAGCAATGAGTAAATTCGCATTACTCTCAAACTTAACAATGAAAAATCTAAAACCAATATTAACATTCGAACATGAAAATGCAGATTTACTTATTTGATAAAGAGCTAGCTAAAATGTTAGGCTTTAAGTTGTCAACCCGATCACTAAAGTTTGTTGGTTGCGCTAAACAACTACTTTTAAGGGGTAAAGCCGCTCGATCTGCATTAACATTATTACTTTATGTTCATTTGGATGTGCTTAAGCATGATGAATACTTATATGATGGAAAGGCCTCAAATTTTTTTAAGAGCTTTACGGCGGGGAAAGTGCATATTGCGATTATGTAATTATCAATTCCTAATTTACAGTTTTTAAAGATTAGTTAGTGGGAGGGTTGGATATTTAATATAAAATATTGCAGGACAATAGAGGGAAGTTGTGAAAATGCAATAACCTACACATTGTTTTGGAAAAAAATAATAAACTGTATCCTAAAATGTCGCGGGGGCCCTGAAAGAACCTGTGATGTTACATTAGGCCTGTGAGGTGTATAACTTTAGAATTATAAGACCTTGCTGATGTTGCGGACTTGAAATGAAGGTGAGATAGGCGCTTTTTGTATGGTTTTGAGTACACTAAAGATGGTGTTTATAACGCAAAGAGGTTGGCGATAACAAAAAGTTTCATAAACTAGGAATACAACTGCGAAATCTAGAGGCAAATATGTTGGCAGTAGGACATATAAAATTGTTCGAAAGCTGACCTCAAAATGGCACTTAGAACCATATTTAGAATGGGAAATAAAAATTTGAATTCATTAGCCCATTTACTTTTTTTGGCCGTCACAAAAAGTTTCTGTAAAAGCATTTAACTCTGGCATTTACATGTAAGGTCTAATGCCAGATGACAATAACGGAAAAGAGGATTGAATACAGCCGTATGGGAAAAAAACAGTAATCCTCACAGAAGAGAAGCGGTTTTAAAAAGATGTTCTAAAATTACGTCTTTGCCGCCATATGAAATTAGGGGACACGTTCACTATAATCTTTGAAATTTGGTCTTAAAAGATAAGAGAGGGATGGGGTTGTGGGCCGTTAGTGACGTCCTTTTTAAAGGGATTTCTAACTTTGCGGCACATACTTAGACGTTGACAGTCTTAAAGTTTAATTTGTCATTCTTCACAAGGGGTGAGGATATTATGGTCTATAACAAGCAACAATATCAAATATTAGTTTCTAAATAGAAACAATCTTACAGCACTGAATTGGATTATCATAGCATTTAGGCCTCATAGGGCTTTTATTATACCAAATGAACAAGTTTTAACAGAGGGTATGATAAAAAACAATAACGGATTAGGATTAAGTGTCTGTTATAAACTATGGGAGCAGTTAAACTTTATGACAAAAACTCCTCACTTGCTCATTAATTTTGTGGGCTGATGGTTGTGGGAAAACAATATTAGTCACTCAACCTATTACACAACAGTTTATCGTTATAATTTTGATTATATTGTGGTTTTCTGTCCAACACTTAAATGGAACAAAGCATATCATAATAGAAGGTTTATATGGACAGATGATGACATATATTTAGTTGATCCTAGCAATAAACTGAGTGAGTGTTTAGAACAGTTTTATAGACTGTTTGAAGGAACGCAAACACTATTTATTATAGATGACTGTTCGGCAGAAAGAGACATAGTTAAAAAAAGAAATACTTTGTCAAAACTGGCTTCAGTGGAAGACATGCTGGGATAAGTGTGTGGATTTTATGCCAAAAATATAACTCGGTTTAAAAGACTTTAGAGAACAGTTAAAGACTGTAGTTTTATTTCACATGAAAGACAGAGACTCATTTGAAGAATGTTTGCGCGAAAATGATGTTATTGAAAATGACCAGGAAAAACACAGGATTAAACAAAAACTGAAATCTGAAAAGTTTAGTAAATTAGTATTAAAAACGGATAACCTGCACAGTATGTTTGTTTGTTTGATAATCGTTATTTTTTGGTTATTGACGTCTTACTTGTCAGAGAACAGTAATATGCGCTTGCGTGTGTGTGTGTGTGTTGTGTGTGTGTGTGTCTGCCCGCCTCTCTGTCTGTCTGTCTGTCTGTCTCTCTCTTCTCTGTCTGTCTGCCGGTGATTCTCTCTCTCCTTCCGCCACAGAAAAGGCGGCTTTAAGGCCACTTTCGCCCCAAAACACGGTGGTTGAGCAAGTGAGTCAGGATTGGTAAAATACTGTTCTCTCGTGGTTTAGAAGGATGGAAGAGTGCATACACGCTGATGGAGGATACTTTGAAAAGATGGCTACGTAAGAATGCCAGTGTACTTCCATCTTTTTCCCATCCGAGAACTTATGGGGTGGCCCTCGTGTATATATAATTTTATATATATAATATATATATATATATATATCACTTGATATATATAGATCAAAGTGATTAAAATATACCCAAAATGATTTTTTTTTTTGAGTGCTCGACCCCTTGGGGAGCAACATTTGTTAAAATAAAGGTACTAAAAAGAGAAATCGACAAATTTGTTTCTAGCGGCGTTGCGCTGTCATCAGGATGGTTTTTGTTGCCCACCGCCGATGTTATATAGCGTGTGGGCTCACGTTTTGCGTTGTTTGCACGTGCGGGTTGGCTGCACGTGTTTTTGGGGCTTTCAGGTTTTTGTTTTGGATGTGTTCACTAACAAACGATTTCTATTTATGCCTGCAGTTGTTTACTATTTCTGTTTTGGGTGTTTAAAGTTGCTAAGTGTGGTTTGCATAGTATTAACCATTTTTCAGTTAAACATAGGTTGCACCTTTTTGAAACATTGCTGTATGGTGATGCTCTTTTTAGATTTTCCAGGATATATTGTAGCTTGTTTTTGCGTCTTTAAGTTTCCAGATATATTTGCTCAATTCTGTTTGGTTTTTATATTTTTCTTTATTAAATGACTGTTTGTGGTTTGCATATCTGGTTTTGAAGTGGTTTTCAGTGATCCCTATGTATGTTTCTTTTTCATTTTCTGATGTCACAGTAGCCTGGTATACAATGTTTGTGTGGAGACATTTATGTCTAGTGGGCACTGCTCTTTTCTGGTGCAATTGCAAGATTTCCTTTCTTCACCCTTCTTTGCTGTGTTGATTTTCATTTTGTTGGATGCGTCAATTAGGTTTTTAAGGTTGGGCATACATGAGTACGATAGTTGACAGTGTTTTTGTTAAATATTTTGGACAGTTTGTGTTCTTTTGGAAATGAAGTTGTTAAAATTTTGAAGAATTCTTTCCCTATGTTTGTTTTGAGTTTCCCGTCGTATGGGGGGTTATACATATGTTTTTCTTTTCCTATTTTTCCTTGCTTTTGTTTGTGTTGTTGTCTGGGTTGTATTGTAATTTGTAATTGTATCCACTTGTTTGTAGTGCCTCCTGGTATTCTGCTGCTGCATGTTGAACACTCTCTCATTGCATGACAAGTTTGATAGCCTCTTGTTTATGCCATGGGGTATGGTCTTTAATACAGATGGTGGGTGGTTACTTTTGGTGTTTACATAAAGAGGTGTGTCGTTGGGTTTTCTGTATGGTTTATATATGTGATTGTTGAGATCCAATGTTATGTCTAAGTAGTCACTACCTTTTTGTTTGCTTCAATGGTAATCTTAAGTTGTGGTTTTTTTGGGGATTTTGCATAGTTTCTTTCTTCTTGTTTTCGATGGTTCTTGGGTTTTTGGTCAGTGCAGCAAGGCCATCGTCTCTGTATAGGGCCGACTTGTTTTCCGAGTTTTTTCTTGATGTTGGACAGCATGAATAGTCCGACCAGTTCACATTGTTTCTGCACCATCATATGATCCCATGGTTACGTCGAATGTTGAATTTCTGTTGGTTTTCCTGATCCAGGTTTCATTTTTGCTGTGTAGTAATGTTTTCTTGGTGTGGAGAATGATTTCCATTTCTGACCCTGTTATGTCTGTGTGGTTACTGGCAAACTTCAGGGCTTTGGTGAGTAGTTCCTCATCTATAGATGGGTAAAAGTCAACTATGTCAAATGTGATGAATACTGTATTACTTTGTTTATTGAGTTTTTTGAACCATTGGATAACTTCGTATGTGTTCTTCCAGAGGTTGTATTCAAGTTTGATTTTTACGTTCTTTATTATTTTTTCCAGATTTTCTTTCTTATTTTGCCTAATTCAGATTTGGATGGGTTTATTAGTCTACATGTTGGATTGTTATGGAAATTAGGCTTGTGGTCTTTGTGAATTTATTAGTTCATTGTATATATATATATATATACAATGAACTAATAAATCCAAGGATAAGTACCGAGCACCATTCCCAGCAACTTACAGAGCAGCTTGGGTTGCGATAACTGCAAGAAATATTCAATTATAAACAAAGCTTGCTCTTATGTCTTAGATTGAAGAAATAGGGGGAAACAAGCATTCATATCTGCAGTGGTAGATAATCTCTGCCTAACTAACAGTATGTGCTTGAGTGGGTGAATGGGGAAAATAAAATAAATGCTTCTCAAAATGAGCCTTCAGCAAGTAGTGGGTTTCCTCCCCATTGGAGACTGTCTCCCTCTTGGAGACTATAAGCTTGCTGAAGGCTCATTTGAGAAGCATTTATTTTATTTTTCCCCATTCACCCACTCAAGCACACACGGCGCGCGCGCACGCACGCACGCACGCACGCACGCACGCACGCACGCACGCACGCACACACACACACACACACACACACACACACACACACACACACACACACACACACAAAGGTCGTTCGCATGCACATGCATGCACGTATGCACTTGTCTGCACACCCATGTCCGCGTATATAAGAAAGAAACCGACAAGCTGCCTCGCACACGAAAGGATAAGCAGCTCATCTGAAGGAATTTCTTAATCAGGTTTAGAGAAAATGTTTCCTTTTTTTTTATATCTTCGGCTAGCTTTTTTTTTTTTTTTTCGGCTCTTTTCGTGTTGCTTTCTCGCTTCCTCCCTCCCTCTTCCCCCCTCCCTTCCTCCTCCTCCTCCTCCTCCTCTTCTCCCTCCTTTTCCTCCCTTTCCATCTGTGTGTGTTGTGTGTGTGTGTGTGTGTGTGTGTGTGTGTGTGTGTGTGTGTGTGTGTGCGCAGGTGCGTGCGTGCGTGCATGTGCGTGCGTGCGTGCGCGCGCGAATGTGTGTGTGTGTGTGTGTGCGCGCGCGTATGTGCGCGCGCGCGAGTGTGTGTGTGTGCGTGTGTGCGCGCGCGCGTGCGTGCATGTGTGTGTGTGTGCGTGTGCGTGTGCGTGTGCGTGTGCGTGTGCGTGTGTGTGTGTATGTGTGTGTATGTGTTGTGTGTGTGTGTGTGTGTGTGTGTGTGTGTGTGTGTGTGTGTGTGTGTGTGTGTGTAGTATGCGTGGCTTTCTTTCTGTGTGCGTCTCTCTACTCTATTTGTTTGTTTGTTTTTCTTTTTTTTTCTTCCCCCCTTTCATTCTCTCCTTCTCTGATCTTCTCATGTTCTTTCTCCATCAGCACTCCCAATCTCTCTCTCCAGCCGCAATCGCTATCTTCTCTGTCTTTATTTCCTTTCGGACACGGAGGCAGAAAAAAACAAACACAAACAAACAAACAAACATCAAGTTGTCGTCTGTGGAATAATTGAAGGTGATCTTGGAGCATTGGTGGGGTGGGCGTGCGCGGCGAGTGTGTGTGTGTGTGGGTGGTGGGGGGGTAGGTGAGGCTGATAGTCTTGGAGTGTGCGCGGCGCGAGCGGGAAGGAGTGACGGAGAGATGGGAGGCGTGTAAGAGAGGGCGGTGCGTGGTAGGTGTATGTGAGTGTAATGAGTAGTGTGGGGATGGTGTGTGTGTGTGGAGAGGTGAGTGAGTCGTGTAGGGAAGAGCGGGGAGAGGAGAGGAGCGTCTCCTACTCATGAGTTTGTTTTCTTATGTACATTCCCCCTTTCATCTCTGCACTCTGATCTTTCAGACTCTCCATCAGCACTCCCAACAGCGACTACACACAGCCGCAACGCACATCCTGACTTTATCCTTACGGACACGAGCCACGAAAACAAACAAACACACAAACAAACACACAACAAACATCAGTGATCGACATGGGACACATTGAAGTGATCTGGAGGACGATTGAGGAGTGACAGGACAGTGGCAAGGTGTGTCTTGAAGTACAGGACGAGGACACACGACAGAAACCTTGGACACACACAGACGACAGAACAACAGACACAGAGAAAAAAGACGAGGGCAAGATGAACACACACAGACAGGAAGCTCAGACACACACACACAGACAGACAACACGAGAGAGAAACAGGGAGAAGAGAGAAGCACACACAGACAGACAGACAGACCAGACAGAGAGACACACACAGAGAGACACACACAGACAGAGAAAAACGAAGACAGAAACAGACAGACAGACAACACAGACAGACAGAAAAGACAGACAACGACACACACAGACAACAGACAAACAGACACAGACGACCAGACAGACTGATTTTACAAAGAGGAAGTGGATTATTATGGTGACTTTAATGCTCATGCGCCCTTTTGGGACGCTAGTTGTAATAAAGTGACATCAAATAGATTTGTTGAAAATATTGTTGATTCGAATCTAATTTTATTAAACGACGGTAGAATTACGAGAATTCCTGATGTAGTTACTCACAAGTCTAGTGCAATAGATCTATCACTTGTTTCCCCAAACATAGCAGTAAACTATAACTGGTCCACAGTAGAAGATTGTTTAGGGAGTGATCATCTTCCCATTACAATATTTTTTAATGAAAATATATTTGATGAACTGTCTACCACTGAATGCAAAATTCCAAAATTTAATTATAAATTGGCCGACTGGGAAGCCTTTCAAACTTTTCTTCTGTCGCAAAATACATCACCAATCGAGGATGACGATCTAGATATATTTTATGCTAATTTCTCAAAAGTAGTATTATTAGCAGCTAAAAAGACTATCCCAAAACATAAATACAAAAAGATTGGAAAATATGTGGGCAACGTATGGTGGACAGAAGAATGTAGACTCGCTGTACAGTCAAAGCGAAAAAGCTACAAAACATGGATAAGAAATAAGTCAGATGAAAACTTTAAAATCATGAAACAAGAAAAGAATAAATGTACTAAAATTATTGCTCAAGCAAAAAAGAAGTACTGGGTTGAGTTTTGCGAAGCCGAAGTATCGGAATCAAAAGATTTATTTAAAGTTTGGAAAAAAGTGAAAGAAATGAAAAATTGCTATAAAAGTCAGTCATACCCTATAAAGCTACAAACTGATTTTCCTTCTGCTTTGGATAAAGCTGAAGCTTTTTCCGGTTTATTTTCAGCTTGTAGTCAGTCTAAAAATCTTCAGCCGGAAAGCCGTCGTCACAGATACAATGAGGAACAAAAAGATGATTACATGGCTCCTCCACAAGAAAACGAACATTTCCTAAACTCACCTTTACTGATGTCAGAACTAACAGAAGCCTTAGATTCTATCCTTCACATGATTCAGCTGTTGGCCTTGATGGAGTGTCCTATCAACTCATCAGACACTTACCTTCTTCGTGGAAAGTATTACTGCATTCATTATTCCAAAAATGTTGGATTAATGGCACTATTCCAAGAATCTGGAAAAGTTCGGTAGTAGTCCCAGTACTCAAGGAAGGTAAACCGAGAACATCTTTACATAGTTACAGACCCATAGCTCTAACATCTCATGCTGGTAAACTTTTAGAAAAAATTATTCAAAAACGACTGTTATATTACTGTGAAAAAATGGTGTGATTCCTGTTCAGCAAGCGGGCTTTCGAAAAGGTCGTTGTACCACAGACCATTTAGTAAAACTGACCAGTCACATTAAAAAAACAATTCTCCCGTAGAAAAAGTACTTTGGCTACATTTTTTGATGTCAAAAAAGCCTATGACTGCGTATGGCACGCAAGGCTACTTTTCAAATTAAAAAATGTTGGTATTTCTGGGAGAATGTTTGATTACATCAAAACCTTCCTAACGGAAAGAAGCATATGTACACGGATTGGAAGAACTTATTCATCCTTTAGGAATGTAGATATGGGTATTCCACAGGGATCAGTTATTGCTCCCATGTTGTTTACAATCCTAATCCATGATCTTCCCAAATTTATGTCAAAAGCTACGCATGTTGTTCAATATGCAGATGATATCGCTATTTGGATTAACTGTACATTAAGAAAACATTCCAATAAAAGAACAATAAACTTTGTACAGAAGTTGTACCAAAAGGAATTGGATAAATTATCTATATATATGAAGAACAACGGATTAGAACTATCTGGAGAAAAACATGTCTTATGTTGTTTAACAATGGTGAGAACCCAAAGATGCTACCCTCGCTTTTGCTAGACGGACAGATTCTTGAATATAAACAAAAAGTTAAATTCCTGGGGGTATTTTTAACCCCTAAGCTGAACTGGAAAACACATATTGAAAGTCTAATTGATAAAACAAGAAAAAGATTAAACGTTCTTAAAATAATATGTTGTCAACCATGGGGTCAGGACTGTCATACCCTTTTACATCTATACATCTCTTTAGTCCGATCGAAATTAACATATGGACAGGAAGTATATTTCTCTGCACCTAATTCTCTTTTAAAGAGACTGCAAAGCTTGGATAGTAAGGCCATGAAATTAGCTCTCGGAGTTCCAGTTCATACAAACACTTATAAATGTTATAAAGAAACAAATATATTACCACTTAATGAGAAACGAATATTGGATGTGTCTAAGTATATTGTCAGAAGTCTTTCTGTTGAAAATTCAGTTACGGAAGAAATACTGATGGATTCCAATAAAGATTTTCCTAAGAGTTCTAAAAACATATCATATATCCAACCAGTTAGAAACTACACATCTGACTTTATGTCACATTGTAATATTGATATCACTGCTATACCAAAATTTCCTGCGGTACCTCCAATGCCTCCTTGGGAGCACCTAAACGCCTCTTTTGATTACAAATACACTATGTTAAAGAAAAGTGATAATGTAAATATTTTAACAGCTGAAGTTCGTGAACATTTAGAAAACAGCTATCCAAATCATTTAAAAGTGTTTACAGATGGGTCGGTATTGGAATCCTCTGACAGTGGTTCTGGCTTTATAATACCCACCTTAAATGTCAGGAAATCATATCATTTAGGAAAGGGGTTTTCAATTTATACCTCAGAATTATATGCAATACTAAAGGCTTTGATGTACATACATAACACACCAATTGCTTTATATAAAATCTTACTGTGTGTTGATTCCAAATCTGTTCTACAATCACTAGAGCGTTGGGACTGTAAAGCTAGAAAAGATTTGCTTTTTGAAATAAAACATTTACTGCATTGTTTCATAACTCTAGGTAAAAGAATTGATTTTTGTTGGGTCCCATCTCACTGTGGTATAAAGTGGAATGAAATAGCAGACAGTCTTGCAAAAGAAGGAGCAAATAGAAACACTGAAAATTTATCAAAAAATCCCTTAGATTTGTCCTCTTGTGAATTAATCCAAATTATGGAAAAGTACATACATAAGCAGAATTTTAGTCAAAACATGGCTACTTTACCATTGTGCCAAGGCACATTGTTAGATTGATTCATAAATTAAGGCTGAATACTTGGAACACTAAATATTCTCATGGTATTACTTGTGTCTGCAGAGAAAACATTTCTGTGCGTCATCTTTTGTTTGAATGCTCAGTGCTGACCTCACTCTATCAGGAGAAAGGTATTGAGATGAATAACTTTGATAATGTTAATAGTGTCTTATATGGTTCATGTGTTGCTGAAATTGCCATGGTTCTTTCGCAGTCACAGGTTGCAAAATTTTTGTAAAGAGTACAACTTCGTGTACCACTAGGG
>JAFLJL010011132.1:30000-32665 GCA_018398815.1 Conus ventricosus
GGGTGGGGGGTTGGGATCTTGGCGTTGAAAACATGAGATTTGGGTTTTTTTCTGGAAAATTTGGGGGGTGGGCTAAGCGCCTTTTTTCGCCCCCCCCCCCCCCCCCCCCTTTTTGTTTTTTTGTCTGTATGTATGTATGTATGTATTTTATATTTTTTATATTTTTATATATTTAAAATATATTTTTTTATAAATTTATGTGTGGTGTGTTGGGGTGTTTTGTGTGTGTGGTGTTTGTGTTTGTGTGTGTGTGTGTGTGTGCAGCTGGTGAAGGGTTTTCATATTTAGAATATATTTTCTTAATCTTATGTTCCATTTTTTTCATCTTCAGCCCCCCCCCCCCCCCCACCCCATTTTTTAAAAATAAATTTTTGTTAAGTTGAAATCTTTGCCAAGTCATAACTGTAATGACGGAAGAATTGTTGGCCTGCACTTGTTTACCCCACTACTCAATTGTTCAGCATTGTATATATATATATATATATATATATATATATATATATATTATATATATATATATATATATTACTACTCCGCAAAAGTTAAGGGCCGGAAAAACATTCCTGTCTCCCAAGCAAACAAAATCCAAAAAACACCCGCAACTCATAGAATGATTTAATTCAACATTTAATCCATCGATTTATGCACAAAATTCATTGACAAGTCAAAATCCATTGGATTTACATCCGTCACAAACACAAACACCCCCTTCTGAAAAATTGCAAGAAAAGTCAGGTCATTTTGTTCATGTTCAATAACGGGTGTGGCCACCATTTGCTGCCAGACAGTCCACCAGCCGTCGCCGCATCGAGTGGACAAGGTTTGTGCAGCATCTGTTGCGGGATGGCGAGCCACTCCTGCTGCAGGAAGTGGAAGAGCTGCGCACCATCTATGGGCTGGGGGTGATTGTCCACTACGCGGCATCCAAGAATGTCCCACAGGTTTTCAATGGGAGCCAGGTTGGGGATCGGGCTGGCCAGTCCATGCGGACAACTTGCGCACGCTGCAGGAAGTCCCTCACCACCAAAGCATGGTGAGGGGTGGCGTTGTCGTCCTGTAGAAGGGAGCACGTCCCATGGCCCGCAGAGTGGGGACGATGATTGGCCCGACAATCTCATCCCTGTACCTCACGCCGGTCAGGTTGCCTCGAATGAGGTAAAGAGGAGTCCTCCATGGAGATGAAAGCCTCCCCACACCATCACGGACCCCCCTCCATACCGGTCGTGCTCTTGGACGCAAGCATCGACGAATCGCTCGCCTACACGTCGCCAAACGCGCCTCCGGGCATCACTGTTCGACAAAGTGAAACGAGACTCGTCTGTGAACAGGACTTGCCCCACTGCTGCCTGTTCCAGCGCTGGTGGTTGCGTGAGAACGCCATCCGAGTTTAACGATGACGTGGTGTCAGCGGTATACGAATGGCAGGGACCCTTGAGTGGAGGTTTACCTCGTGCAGGCGTCGCCTAACAGTGTCCTGGGAGATGTTAATGTGGGTAGCCGTCCTCAGGTTGCTACGGAGGGTCCTGGCAGTGATGGTTCTGTCACACAGCGCCATCACCTGAAGGTAACGGTCGTCGCGATGGTTCGTTGTTCTTGGGCGTCCGGAGCGGGCCCGTTCATCGGTACTACGGTGGCTTGGAAGCGTTCAGCCAGGCGTTGAATAACGGAGTGGCTCACTCCAAGCCGTCGGGCGACTTCTCGGCCGGAAGTTCCATCCTGAAGCCAGCCCAGCGCCCGCCCACGATCAAGTGTTGATAGTCTCTGTCTTGGAGGCATGGTTATTGAGACCCTGGTTGCAGCCCTTCAATACCCCTAACCGTGTACCTTTGGCGGAGCAGTGTTCACTAGGGACATGGC
This sequence comes from Conus ventricosus, assembly GCA_018398815.1. Lineage (NCBI taxonomy): Eukaryota > Metazoa > Mollusca > Gastropoda > Neogastropoda > Conidae > Conus > Conus ventricosus. The sequence goes on from JAFLJL010011132.1 coordinate 31,858, forward strand.
TTGCACGTGCAATTTGCCAGACACCTGCCGCGGCACTGCTTCGTCAGCTGACAACGATGAACTTTCATTACATTCACGTGCATTTGCATCGTTTTCTGCGCCGCTCAAAACACATTTGCATAACTGCAATGTCTGCAAAACAGGTTTGGGCACGTGCAGCAATAAGTAAAGTTGCCGCGTAGCCTCCATACGTCATTTTCAACGTCGTTGTGCTCGTGTACAATATATCTATCTGCAGCTTCTGAAAACAAGGGTTGGCCCTTAACTTTTTCGGACGAGAGAGAGAGAGAGATAGATAGATAGATATAGATAGATAGATATAGAATATATATATATATATTTGTTAAAAATTTTTTTTTAAATGAAGTGTTAACATTTTCTTAATCTTATGTTCCCATTTTCCAGAAATACCTCTCACCCCCCTCAAACCCTCCCTCCGCCCCCTCCCCCTCTCTCTTCGGCACCTTTCCTTCCCTGTACTGCCGTCTCATCACTATCCTCACCCCACCCCACCCTACTGCTCGCTTGGTCGAAGACTTTTCCATCCTTTTTGAAGATTTTTTTTCTTTTTTACCCCTGAATTTTTGTTTTTGTTGGTCTTTGCTTCTAGTTTATCTCGCAATTAAACTCTGTTCTACTTTTTCAATACCCCATGTTCAGAGTTTCAGAGGTGGAATGAGAAGTGTCACTGTGTGCAGTGTATTAGGCTGATTCCCTGTATCTCCAAACACCTTACCCACTCCATTCCAAATCCAACACTCACCATGAAAATTCAAGGGAGTTTCCAAGAGGTGGAGACTGATTTATA